>JACDOX010000046.1:3746997-3996743 GCA_014549065.1 Cardinalis cardinalis | reverse complement strand
TCCCCTTCCCCTTCCCCTTCCCCTTCCCCTTCCCCTTCCCCTTCTCCTTCCCCTTCCCCTTAATAGTCACCGTGGTTCCCAATTTTTAGTTTCATCTCATTGGTCCTAGCTATGCCACACTAAATCAACAGCGCACTACTAACTACAGCTTTCTGCATATAATTTTTTAATCTCTCAGAGAACTTGGCATAATGTCTTTCCTGTGTTTATTTTTATAAAGGGAGCTTGTTCAACTGGCAACGCTGTAAAACCATTGAGAGAGTCTGTCCACTCCTGCTATAGATCACCAGTCCTTGCTTGATAGGATATCCTGCTACACTGCCCTCCCAAAATGTCAGGGCCAGCAAAGAAAAACGAGTGCTTTGCATAGCTAATAGTTTTTATGACTTACAGTTAATGGGCCTTACTATTAATTGGCAAAATTACAACTCCTGTTTAGTTGATGAAAGTAGCTGTCTTGAAAAATTATTAGGCTTCCTTTTGTTCTTGCTTCCTCGCATTTTTTTTCCCAAGATTGATTACACAGTGACTCTTTGAACTTATGTTGAATGTTTCCTTTGAGGATCTACTTGCATTTTGGTTTCATATTCTTTGTTAGTCTTTCAGTATTCCAGCAATCCAGGGATAGTAGAAGGAAAACAATAAAGAAAAAGCAAAAGAATTAATAGTGTCAGGAAAGTATTCCTGAAAAATATGAGTCATATGGTAATATCAATACCACTAAAAATATGAATAGTATGAGAAATACATATGCAGCTTTATCAAGGCTAAACAGTTTTGTGATAAAGGAAAATAAACTCCCTTAACAGAGATGTAGTAATTAATAGAGCATCTTAGGTTGTGCAGTGTCTGTATCTGCTGGCTATCCTAAATCAATTACTTCAATAAAGACATGGTTCCCCTTTCTCCGGGATGCGGCTGTGGATGGAGGGAAAGCAATTTATTTCAAAAGCTGATTCAGCAAGAAACTCTGCAGGGGCTTATCAATGTACCATTAATAATCAGAGATGCTGTAATGATTATCAGAGGCATTGTAAATCATTTGCACAACACTATTTATTTTAACATTATTCAGCAATTTTGTGTTTCCTGAAAGACAGAAAGGTTTTCATATCGTGAAATATGCTCTCCAGCAGGAAGCAACAAGCTGTACTACAGCCTTTCAAAATATTTTTTCTTCTTACGCTGTATCTTTTTTTGTGTGCATGTGAAATTAACTATTCAAGAAGATSAGGTCCTTATAAATTTGATCTACCCCAGTGATATTATATGCAGACATTAAGAAAATGTCATGCTCATTTCCACTAACTCATCTTGGTTTCAGTCCCCAATAGCCCTCCCTTTTCAATACCCTCTGCAGTCTGGTTCTTCCTTTAAGTGAAATTAATAGAAGATCAATCCTGGATATCTCTTGGTGTGCCAGTCCAAACCTCTATTTACTGCATTCAGAKGGCTTTTCTGAGGGGTGATTTAACTTAAAAATAATATTGCTTCATACAAATGCTGATTCAATTATTCTTTGCATTTAATTTAACCACCTTTCTTTTTCTCTTAATGAAAACTCAATACCAATTCAACACAAATTGTTTGGCAGATTTGCCTTATTTGCAAATTCAAAAGCAAGGTCAAAGCAGCAGTAATAAAGCTGTGCCTGAGCTCCTTTCTTACAAGATCTAGATGTTATTAGAAATGGCATTAAAAATGTCATGAATACAGAGGAGAAAAATGAAAGCTAAGAAATAATCTACGAGACTGGGAAGCAGCCGGAACGAAATAAATGTTAATTAATACCTTGCATCACACAGGCTACTTACTTGTATTGATGGAGCAGAAAAAAAGTATTGGTAGAGATAGATCTGTTTGAAATTAATATTTTTAAAACCTCAAGATCCCATTTTCAGCGTGAAAAAAGGACCACTGAATGAGCAAGAGTGCAGCTGTATTTCAACAATAGCAAGTAATTTTCCTTCTGTTTTGTTTTACAGTCTTTGAAGAGTTTCCACTTGCTGCATATGTGTTTTGGGAAAAATACTCTTTTTTTGGATAGAGAATTAATTTTTCTGAAAACCTTGAGACTATTTTGCTCTTAGGATTTTTGTCCCACTAAGCCCTTATGCTGAGTAAAAAGCCTGCTGCTTCCTTYTTTTAGGGTTATGTTACTTAAAGACTTCTTTTCTGTTTACTTTGCTAGTGATCATAAAACTGTCACCATCAGCAGTTCAAAGCTGGCTTGCTGCTTTTTGCTGTGTAATCTGGAGCGATTACAGCAGTGGTTCTCAGCTGTTGCTTCTTACCGCGACTGACACAAGTACCTAAAATGCAAACAATTTTTTTCTGAGAATTATAGCAATCCCACATATTGAGTTTTTGTGGGTTTTTTTGATGAAAAGGAGGTGCTTGTGAGCCTGCAACTCTGCTGTAAGGCAAGATATGGGTAACTGAAGTGGTTCAACGGGGTTGAGTTCAGTAAACTTTTGGTTGCTAATTGACTGGAGATGGTGTTTAAAAAACCTCTRCTTTCAGCTGTGATTATTTTTATTGACTAAATAGTATTTATTCAACATGACTCCAGAGAAAGTAGCTGCCCCTTCAGCTTTCCACAGCCTGAGACACCACTGCCTCACAGCCCCTCGGGGTCCAAGTGTCTGCAGAGGGGCAGCCCGAGCCCCCATGGATGAGGGCAGGCTGCTGAGCYGGTTAGATCGGTGCTGCCCATCACTGCCTGCGCCCCTTCTGCAGAGCATTATTCCATGATCATGGGGGTCTTCCTGACCTCTTTGTCCCATATAAAGGCCAAGCAGAGACTCTATCGATCTGGGCAGCCTGCCGAACGGGGCATAGAGCTGGTCGTCACCTTCATGAGCTCGCTGGTTTTGGGTGTCCTGTTAGTTGTCATTAGTTATTGAAGCCGCCCGGGCCATTAAAATAAATTTAGCAGTCGTTCTACACACCTTGCCCCTCTACATCTGATTCATGTGATACACTCCCACCTACTTTTTTTYCTAAAGGCTTTGAGGCGCGCAACAAAAGCCTCCGCCGCAGGGATAGCCACAAAGGCCGGCAGCTCAGGCACAGCTGGAAGGGGCACATCGCTGGGGCTCGGCCGGCAGCTGCAGCCCCGCAATGCACCTGCCCAGGGGGAGAGAGCCCGTCTGGATAAACATGGATCTCTTGGGGGCCCGGATGCCCAGGAGCTGGATTCAGCAGGAATTGGGTCGCAAGGGCAAGAAAAGGGCAGCGGGGGTGGGTGTGCTTGTGGCAGTCGGGAATGAGGGCAGAAGCGCCGCAGAGGCCTCTTGCGGGCAGAAAAGGGGCCGGGGCGGTGGGTGGGTGACAGCATCGACCCCGCGGGGGAGGCGCCAGAGGGCCTCGGGGACTGCGAGGGACTGGGCACCGCTGTCCCGCCGGGGCCGGCCGGGGAAGGGGCGGCTTGGGCACTGAGGGGAGAGGCGGCTGCTCCCGAGGGGCGCGTCAGGGAGCCCCAGGGCAGCCGCCACACCCTGGGTGCTTGGGCGGCCTCACGGGGCCAGGCGGGACCCAGACCGGGCAGAGCAGGAGTCGAAGCGCCGGGTATGGGCCCGCCAGCTGGGAGAGAGATGAAAGGATGAAGGGAGGGATGAGGGAGGGAGGAGGGACGGAATCGCCATCCCTCGCTCCCGGCCGCTCGCCAGCTCCAGGTAGGGGCCGCTGATTGACAGCTGAGACCGCCCCCCAGGCGTTCTCATTGGTCACTCCCCACGCCGATCAGCGCTCAGAGCCGCCGGGCCCTGCTTCCCATTGGCGGGCTCTGCCCCGCCCCTCGCGCAGGAATCATAAGGGCGGCGAGGGGGCGGGGCCCKCGGCTGAGGGGGCGGGGCTGTGGCGGCTTAGCCCGCGAAGGCGGCGGCGGCTGGGGCGCTGGAACGGCGGCGGCTGGAGCGGGATGGGACGGAGCGCGGTGCCAGGTGGGTGCGGGGCTCCGCTCCAGCCCCTCGTAGCCGCGGTGCAGGGAGGGCAGGAGGGCGGGCGGCCGCGCTCAGAGGGTCCTTTCCCCGCCTGCGAGACGCGCGGAGGGGGAGCAGCAGCTTTTTAGCGGTCTCCAGCCCGCGGGGATAATCCCGGCGCTGCCCTGCGGGAGCCCCTTTCTCCTCTCGGCCGCGGCGGGGGCGCCGGTGGGTCGCTCGGGAGCTGCTGGCTGTGCTCCGCTGGCCCGGGCTGAGCTGCCCGTGCTCGGGCCCTCTCGCCTCAGCTTTGTTCCGAGTCCTCCGCCGGCCGCGGCCCCTCGCCGGTCCCCGGAGCCGCCGGGCGCGCTCCCCTTCCCCCCGCGCTCTCCGGGRCAGGCTTCGGAGCCCTCCGAGCATGGGGTCGGGGACGGGCCCCCGGACTGTTCCCGTGTTCCCCGCGGCGCTCCGCTCGGGCAACGGGAGCACGGCTCCCGTTCCCCATTCCCGAGAGCCGCCCGCCCGCCCGGCGGGAGCTCGTTCTCCTCTCGTGTTCGGCCCCCGAGAGCGGCCCCCGGCACCGCCGAGGCTTTCTGATGTCCGGCGGTCTTCAAGTATTTAAGAAATAATAATCTTTGGCTTTGAAGGGCTCTCGGAGTCCTTGACAGCTCGGGAACTTTTAAACCCTTCCCCGCCCCACCACGTTTGGGTTTTTTTTTGTTAATTTTTCTTTTTTTTTCTACTTGGCTCTTAAGTAAATGTGTCGCTGAGAAGAAGCCTGGAGTCTTGAGTGAGTGCAGGCGTGTGAAGACAGGGATTTATCTCAACTGCTCAATGTCTAACACTGGCCGAAAAGCAGTTAAAAATGCTTTGTTTATTCTCTTTCTTTCTGATATAGTTCAGTATTCGCTGCAGATAGCAGGAGACGGGCTGATAGTTTTAGGTTGAGCAGTAATCTGTGAAGTGGGGCCAGTACTTGAGTGATTGGATACARTTGTGAGATTCCTTGATAGAAGACACTTCAAAGCACAAATGGTGTAGTGTGTGTGATGTTTGTGCAGGAATAGGAAAAGGCTGTAGTTCTTTGTGCCTCTTTTGTAAACTGCAGCGAATGAGGGGACAGTATTCCTATTAGAAAAAGATGGGGCAAATTATAAAAGCAGCCAGAAACTTTAAGAAACTTTAAATCTGGGGTTGAGGAGGTTGTTTTTTCTTGCCTATCATGCAAGACTGGCCTTYTTTAAAAACTTGACATAGGGAATCAAAAATATTACATTTAGAGGAGACAGACTATTGTTTTGACTTTGGCTGATACAGTATTTTCCATAAACTAATAGCGAGTGTACTTGAGGAGAGGAATGAAGTAATGGAATAAGGCTGCAGTTCTTATCTTTCAGTAGGCTGTCCCACACTACAGCACTCTGTAGTTCAGATGCAAAGTTATGTGGCCCCTAATACATAAAGGCTGACATGATACAAAATAATTATGCTGCAGTAGTGCTCAAGATGGAAATCTATGAAAGTTACTGGTTACAGTGCTTGCAAACTTCAGTGATTGAAGATTAAACTCTGTGTTTGAGCAGTGGAACTGAGCTTTGTCAGTYGTTATGCTACAGCTTTTTGCCTTTTTTGCCTTTTAAGTTCTCATCAGAAGAAAATATGCTAAGATGGAAGGACAGTTATCTGCCTACGGGCCCCAAGTCATTCTTACTAAGAATTAGGATGTTTTATCTGTAGCTATTCATTTGAGACTAGGACCATACTATGTTTCCCTTAAGTGATGTGGAAACTYGATTTGTTTCCAGCTGAATTCTGGGGATGAGTTGTGCAAAGCAAACTTTTTCTGTCCCTTGCTGGAAGATTAGTTTTGTGTTTATATAGCTAGCGGCAGTATGAATGGAGTTATTAGGCAGTGAACACAGAGGTTTTGTTGTACATGAAATAATGTATAATTGAGCCAGTCCTCGTCTCGTTTTCCATGGCTGTTTTCCTCAAATAAAGAGAAAATAGAAAATATTTTTTTATCAGATACTGAAACAATAGTCTTGATTATACTCAATAGTTACAGAAATTGAATAGTCTTTGTTAATCTTCCTATTTGTCCATGGAAGTATTAAAAATTACTTTACATGCCAGAAATAGAACTGCTTGTGCTTTAAAAAGGTATTTTCATAGCAGGAATAAGTTACTGTGGCTTCATGTTTGATTTATATGGCATAACACATGTGACATTTCATAGTTAATAACAGCATAAACCTGTTTTGTTTTTCAGTGTATGCCTTATCTGTAAAACATGCCTCAAGGGATYGTGATTTTATGAGTAGCAATATAAACTCCTTGTATGTCAGCTCCTCTTTAGTGTGCYTACTTTAGCTCAGGCTTATTTACTTTATTCTTCAGAAGGTACGTGCCGTTTACTTTGCTGAAACAAGAATAGCACTGTYTGTGGGCAGTATTGCTGTATGGAGGAAAGAGAAAGAAAAGCCATCATCTGACAGATGATAGAGTGTTTTGAAGCGTCTTATACAGTGATGAGAAGGACAGGGTTTCTGGAAAGCTAACCAAACCAGAGCAGATACTTTGGTGGAGAATTCCAGAAGAGCTGATAGTGATTGTTTCCATCACTGTATCAGTGTGACCTGGACATGAATTAGCTTTCATGCCTTTGCAAGTCTTTGTTTTTTGATTAAGCTTCCTGCATGAACAGTCACATATTAGTGTACTCTTTGTTCTTTTGAGCAGTCTCAGAGCACTCTCTTCCAGAGTTCTCTTGACTGCTTTGCATGAAGAAGGAGGAAAAAATACTGCTGCAGGTAGTTTCAGTMTGCTCTTGCAGGCCTGTCTTTAGCTGATGTGCACTTAATGTTGTCTTATAACTGCACTGGAGTCTTGTTTAATACAACTCTTCTTGGACTTTTCAATTCAAATGGGATGTGTTATGACTTCCTGGTTCATGTGTGGCTCCAGTTAAAATTATTAGACAAGTTATGGTCATTACTTTTGACTTGTTTTAATTTCATTTTTGCTTGCATAGGATCCTGAGCACAGGCAGTGTATCACATGAATTACACTGCTGGTGTAAGTTACTGACCAGGCTGTGTGTGCCCAGTGGGTTATGATACTAAGTTTTGTTAATTATCTCCATAGCAGAAATACATTAGTATACAGTACTGATGGGGAGCAATTGGTCTTGTCAGGCTAATTTCTTAGTTCTCTAATCTTAATGGCATGCAGTAGATGGAGATCATTGATAGGATCAGATTACAAATGTCTTCCAGTGTAGGATATAGCTGTACTTTGCCTTTGGAAGCTTCCCTGTACAAGGAGTATGATGAATCGCAGGCTGTYGCTGCTTATTCTTTTAAAAGGAAAGGTGGAGGTAGAGGGTGACTATTAACTTCTCCATATGGAAGGCTCACATACAGAATACCTGTAATCGAAGAAAAATTAGTGTCTCAACTGAGAATTAAACTGAAGCATCTCGAGCCTTAGCTCTGTAGCAGASCTGCCATAGCATTTACATTCTCTCCTGAGAACTTAGTCTGCCTTTAGASGTAAAAATGACAATAATCTCAAGTTACACTAGAATTATTTGTTACAGTTTAACCAAATGTTTTCCTTCACATTTAACTATTATTTAGATCCAAGCCAACCTTTGATAAAAGTTGTTGAAATGTTGCATTGGGTTCTTTTCTTAACYGGTAAAGCAGTTGTTTTTCACCCCTCTTTTGAAAATTCAAATAACTGAAATATTTTTAGCTGCTGATGGATGTAATTTCTTCTGCCTCAAGAAGAATCAAAATGCTTAGGAAGAAGTTAAGAAATTTGTACAAACAGCTGGAGATCAAAATGGCAGCCTTTGTGCTGATTTAAGCTGCAAACTTGGAGCTTATCTTTGATTTCTTCATTTTTGGCAGGGGAGGTAGCTGGAGAATTATTTTGAAGGCTTCTAAGTATGGTAAATATTTGTTGGATTTGCTRGTTTTTATTTGTGTTAGGGATTTATAGGTGTCTGGAATTTCAACATGCTGTGAATTCGTTTTTCCTTTCACATACTGAAATATTCTGCTGTTGAACTGATGGTGTTTTCTGTCTAGAAATGACCTGGAATGTATGGGGATTTTTTTTTTTTTTGGTGGACCTCTCAATTCAGCAGAATTTTAGTTAATCCTTCAAGATTCTTGGAGCCCCTTCCTATCTAACAAATATAATCTCTTTATTCTATCAGAGATTTAGTAGCCAAATTCAGTGATAGGGGAGAGCATGTGTTTCTATTGACTGTAAAGCATAGTATGCCACATTTTAATAAATATATTGGTTTTGAGTAGTCATTATACTCGTGCCACTTGCATGCTTGAACTGTTTTACTCTTACACTTTCAAGTGTATATTTTAGAAGCAGAGAAATTGAAACTGTTATTCAGTACTTCAGCTGACCGATCCCAGATTTCTTGGGCATATTCACAGTGGCAAACTGTGAAGTATAGTTRCATACACAAGCTCTCCAAGTAATAGCTGGAGAGCTTGTGTATGTAATGAGTGATGCATAATACATCAAAACATGTTAGTAGCATCCAGTGAATGTTGGAATTCTTGATGTTGGTTTTGAAATCCCATAGTTGAAAAGGTCAGTATCAAGTGATGCTGAGGAAAGCCATTCATTTACTATGGACTTGGTGTTGTTGTAACAGAGCAACAGGCAGCTGTGGAGACTTAATGTGCTACAAGACAAGGCCTGCAAAGCTTGTTTTATTTTGAGACTTCAAACAGCCTTTGGAAACACTTCTTCGAGAAGTTCTTCTGCCTCATTACATGTGAATGGATAAATGAAGTTTGAACTTGTGAATTAAAAGGGGGGCTTTAGTGGCAGTGTGGCTTTTTAGTTTATTTTTCTGCAGCAGTTAGGTCTTGCTGATCAGTTTTCTATAGAATGTTGAAATTCTCTGGAACTTATATCAGCACAGATTTACTGCAGAGTTATTTCCTGGGAAAGTAGTGTTTTTCTTTATAAAGCTTGGCTGCTGCTTTGAATGCTTAAACAGCTGCAAACATGGACAAGAATACATCACTTGAAGTGAAGCCTTTGATTTCATGCTGAATTTGAAGACACTCTTGTATCAATGTTTTTTGCACATGGAATATTGAAGTTTCTTCCCACCTCTGCATGCCAGCTTGAGCTGGAGTGGAGGTGCAGTTAAGTCATATTTAAAGAGGATGTCTTGGTACAGTTATACTGGTGGTTTGGTTACAGTATCAGATTATTTAACTGAGTAGTAGGAGAAGGGTATTTGCATTGCTAGACAAGCAGATGTGCAAGCCATGTGTTTTCTATCCATTCTTCTTCTGGCAGAAGGAACCAGGAACTAGCATTTCARCAGCTTCTTTTTTTTTCCCCTAGATGGAGGAGATCTTGTCTCCTTCTGCTCAGCCAGCTTGCTTCTCTTGAAGCTTTCCCTTCCAGTCCTACAGGTCTTGTTCGCTGTAGCAGTCATCAAGTACTGCTCATGCTTTTGTAGACTGTGCTGAAATTTCAGGTATCCTTTGATTCAGGGTGGGTAGCTCCACACAAGCACATAGTGAACATTAGGAGATAGACCTCGTTATAGCTCAAGCTATTCTTGCTGTAAAGACAGACCTTCATGTCTAGTTGCTGAATTCCTGTACTGGATATGCACTGGTCATGACAAGAGAAGCTTCCATGTTGGTGGACTAGTAAGTGGTTAAGTTTTTAGCCTTAAGGATTTTTATCATCCCAAAATAGCTGCATCTGAAATACTAATGTAACATCATTGGGATTCTGATTTTTTTTCTGGAATACTTGCCATCTTACCAGAGAAGATGTGTGCTTTGCGAAGTGTTGTTCTGGTTGCTGTACTAACAATTCTGAGGGCCTTGGATCTGCAGTTTGCTGTGATGCTTGCTCACACCGCTGGCTGAAGCACTGTCTGACTAGCTGGCTTGATGCTGGAGCAGGTTTAGCAATCTTCTGTAATTTCTCTGTCTTGGAAGGTGATGGCAAGGTTCTGTTCAACGGGATTTAGAATTCTACTCGCAAAAACTGGGGGAGAGGGAGGTGATACTCCACCGTTGGGGAATATTTCAGAACTTCTGTTGTCTTAGCTGCTTGGAACGGATGAAATATTTTACATTATTTAGTRAATTGGTCTAGTTACTATTTCTGTGCATTACTAATGAAGGACCGAGTCAAATATTGTCGTAGACTGAACCTTCATCTTAAACCTCTGGCTTTCTGAAATGTACAGAAATAAATTTTATATAGKATATAGTCCAATCTGCATCTTTCTGTTAGCCATTTCATCTCTTAATCTGAAACTACTGAGGCAGCAGTGAAATAATCACCTTTACTGGGTATGTAGTATGTGTTACTGCTGCCTGGGACAATGACTGCTGAAACCCCAAACTGATTGCCTTCTCTCCCCATTTCATCTTTGAAATGAAGCTGTTAAATGTTTTGTGTGCCACTTCCTCATTTGCATTTTCTGTTCCACTTCCTCTTGCTGCAAACTCTCGCTGATGCATTTTTTCTGAAGTCTCTTACTTCCCTTTGAAAGTCGCTCCTATGTCCTAGTAATCCCTGTAAAAAAGACAAATGTTGTGATGAACTTCTGCTTTGTGTCATTTCTAGTAAAACCCACTTATTTTTAGAGAGTGAAATACTTGGAGATGTAAAAAAAAACATCCCCAGCAAAAACCACAACAAAAACCCTTCCCAGCTGCCACGTGCATCCCTGAAAAAAATTAAAATGGAGGGAAGTAGATGCAAGACATGAAGTGTAAATCCTTGCCAAATGTAAATCCTTCTTCCCTTAGCTGAGTGAACTGCTTACTATCAAATTTCTTTAAGCCACAGAATGTTGGTTTTGGCAGGAACATCAGAAAGAGTTTTCTTTCTTTCAAACAGTTGTTGTTTGGAAAACAAGCATATGTTTGGCATCATCATAGCCTTCTAAAAGAGGAAAAAGTCATTTTATTTTCAAAACATATAGTAGAACTGTATTTTCAGCAGAATCAAATGTTAAATGCTTCTGGAAGCTTAAATATAATAGTGTGTCCATACAGTTGGTTGTCAAGGTTGAAACAGCAAGCACAGTTAGCCCCGAAGCTGCTAAATGCTAATCCAAGCTTGGCAAGCGTGTTTCTCAGCCAAGTGAGCTGAGGAAGTTAGAGAAGCATATAGGCAGCCTGTAATAATCAAGTTTTTTAAAGCAAACTTAAGGCTTGAGGCTTAGTTATAAAAAAATGCAGCCTTATTTTATACTTTTGGTAATGGCGATGTTAAATGTAAGACCTGTGACTCTAAATCTGTAGTTTGAGTATCCCCACTATTATTCATCCTGGTGGAATTATTGCTGTTAATGCTTTTGAATATGAAGCATTAGAAAGTATACTGAATTAGATTTTGTGAACCTAAGGGATGATAGTCTAAATAATGAACAGCTTTGATTTGTTGGTCAAAGATAACTTTCTTCATGCCTCATCATAGAACAATGAATGCAGCATAGAGCAGTCTGGGATACTCAAATAAGTTTATGTAGGTTCACTGAGTTACAGGGATAGGCTAAGAAATGAGAAAAATGTGTTTTAGCTCTGGGTGGGAAACATCAGGGAGATTGAACTGTGAGGGTGAGAARTATGGGTGTTGAATCTAGAGGAATAAAACTAGTGAATTTAATTGAGGATTACTGAGAGTTGTTATAATCTCTTGAASATGTTTAACCTGATATTTTAGAGCTAAAATATAGAGGAAACCTTMAAACAAAAGCTTGTTTGAAATACGAAGCTTGAAGGACAAGTGTTCTTTTGTCAGAAGTGTATTTTTGAGGCTTCTAAATCCACTTTGAACAAAATACTAAAATAAATGTAACTGTAGGAAGATAAGACTGTAGAAATAATTGAATTCCGCTGTGGATTAGTTAATTTGCATTATATTAGTAGTGTTCTTTAAAATATGCCTTCCATACTTTTTTGCTMATTTCTGCAGGTGTATAATGAAGTGTTCATCCTCTTTTCTTGTTCAAAGCATATAGGATTGGTGATTTAAATCAGATTCTTATTGGGTGCTAAAAGAAGAACAAACTTGACCAAAGTGGGAACCTTAAGCAGTATGATTTTTTTTTGTAGGCTTGAAACAACTTTTGGKGATTCTGCATATAAGAGAACATGACCTATGGAACAGCTGGCCCATAAGTAGTACTTTTGTAGCAGAACAGACTTATTTACATGTTTACTTGGTAATAGGCTACTCCTGAATAAATACCTTTCTTGAGGGCAAAATATCTCTATACTGTTGTTATGCTTAAAAATGAGGTAATTGTGAAAACATCGGATCTTGAAAGTGTTGGGGGCATTTACCTCTTTAAAAAAAGTGTGATTCCCATGATAATCTGCAGCATGGTTTTCTAAAATAACAAAGCCAGTATTCATCTGCACTGTGCAGAAGGAAACACTGTATTATTTGGGATCAGATGATAGTTTATAGTTTTAAGTGGTACTTTATTAAGGAGGCTTTGAAAAAAAAAACAAACAACAAACCCCAGACATCAACAAAAACCTCCAAACAAACAAGGTTCCATGTCTTCTTGGATTTTCTGTTTTAGTTCATTGTACTTGGTGCAGAATTTGCCAGAGGTTTCATAACCTGTAATAACATGAATGGTCAGCTCAAATGCTTGTGGTGCTTACACCTCCTGAGCACTTTCTGGTCATAGAGGTCACATCTGAAGAGCTGCATGAGCATTTCAAACCGAGGTCAGGTGTGGTGGAAGAGTAAAGGCATCAAGTTCTGCATCTGCTGTGACTKTACCTGCAGCCTTCCACCCATCTGCAGCGCATGTGCTGGTGCTCTTTGAACAAAAGCTTCATGCATGGCATAACAGTAGTTTTAATAGAGCCTCCCTGTTTGGTTGTATTTTATTCCTCTACTGCTCTCTGGCCAGCACCAAGCAGCTGTTCAATAAAGAGGGAAAGARGAAGCCATGTGTCACAGCTGTGCAGCTCTGGTCCTGCCCTCTGGGAAGTRGAGTTGTTACTCTTCAAAGCATGGTGTGGTTTCTGCATTTTATATGGAGTTGGGAAGAGGTGGATTTGAAGCTGTGCCGGGTTTCCTGCTGTCTTTTCTCTCTTCCCATCCCGGAATGAAGTGGTCAGTAATATCCAGAATGTCATTGCTTCCATTTCCAAATGTAAGTCACACATTGCTATGGAGCTGTCAGCTGCTGCCTGGGCAGGCATGGCATTGCCCTGGGACATGGCATCCCTTCTTTCTGTGACATCCTCTGCCTCCACTCCTGCCTACATAGGGTTGAACAGAATAGCTGCTCTTCAAATGAAAAAAAATCTTTCATGTTTATTGGCAGCCCATATCTTTCAGCAGCCCAGTTTTTCAGCAACCAGTTGCCACATTACATGTTTATTTTCTTCCCAAAAGTCAAGATATTTTGCATCTTACATGATGTATATCTGTATTTAATTATTGGAAATCTAAGTTATTTATAGTTTTCAAAATGTTAATAGAGGAAGGCAGAATTGAAATGGATATTTTCTGGTTGTTGGAAGATTGAGGAAGGGATGCCAACAAGAAACCAATCCAGAACAGGATAATTTACCTGCAATCACATTATTATGGAGATATCTGAGATGTATTTATTGTATGTATTAAGTAATTTAGATTTTCTTTGTGGTCACATCGTATSTTAGTTATTGTTTCTTAATCTCTTAATGGAAATTACTTTATAAGATGCTGCATTTGTGGCAGCTGACTGCCTCTTCTTCCTCCCCCCCAGCAGAAAATACTAAASATGGCTGTGAATGTCAGAGTGAAGCAATCTGAAGGATAAGATATATTGAATTTATGGGAATATGTAGTGGGAACAGGTAAAATTAGTTTCTTTAGTTACTATCAACTGCATGGTGTTGAATCTGATGGTAAGGCAGTAGATGACCTGGGTGGGTTATGTGATTAGGATAATGAAGTAGATGTTTTTCATTACCCATATTAAAAAAGTATTTTAAAATTCCTTTTTATGAAAACAGGTCTTAATTAAAACCATAAAAATCCCATGGTAACAGCAGGCATTGTTTTAAGCTACTTCAGCCTTCTTTTCAAAAGAAAAAGTGGACTTTATTTCACATACTTCTGGATTTCTGGTGATTTGTTTGATCTTCCTAAACTGCTAAGCTCCTCTACATTGAGTGAGATTTGAGGTCACAGATCCATGCAAAACTGCTTTAGTTTAACTGGCTTATAAATAAAAATGTTTATAACAAAAAAGACCCAAAAGAAACAAACAAAACTGTCTGTTGCATCTGGCCCTTTAAACACAGGAGGAGGGAGGGGAAAAAACCCTAGAGAAACTGGGATAGACCTGAACCATGTAGCTAATGCTGAAGTATGCGTCTCTTTCAAGAACAGCTTTCCAGCTGGGATGAAATAAGGAATAATTCAATACATAAGTTTCACCTGTTAAAAAGTTTTCATTTCTGTCCCTCCCTTCTCACCCACCTTATTTCTTTACATAATAAYGTCCTTGATTGAACCCCATAGGTCAGCTGTAAGGAGTCATTAACTGTAKAATTGCACTGAGATTTAATTTTCTAAATGGTAGCTCTTTAATGATTAATCTGTATGATACTTCTGTTTGAAAACAATTTATATGGTTTTTGAGACTAAAACTGGGGGAATACCCCACACATTTCACAAATATCTTCCTAGTGATAAAACATAATGGTTTTATGTATATAGAGAAATCTGTATCTGTAGGTACACAAGGCTTTATAAATGAAATRACTACAGCATGAGCTACATGCACACATGAGTGTGTGCATATGAGAGAGATGTTTAGGAGAACAGAATATTTCAGTTGGAAGGCACCTACAGCCATTGTCCAGTCCAGCTGCCTGACTGCTTCAGGGCTGACCAAAAGCTAAAGCATATCCTTAGGGATGTTGTTCAAATGCCTCTTAAACACTGTCAGGGGTTGAGGCATCAACCACCTCTCTAGAAAGCCAGTTTGAGAGTGTGACCCCTCCCTTGGTGATGAAACACTTCCTACTGTGCAGCCTGAACCTCACCTGGAGCGGCTTTGAACCATTCCCATGTATCCTGGGACCATGTGATCCCATGTCACTGGGGCCCAAGGAGCAGAGCTCAATACTTCTCTTTTCACATCCTTTCCTTGGGAAGCTGTGGAGAGCAGTAAGGTCACCRCTCAGCCTCTGTTTGTCCAAGGTAGACAAACCCCTCAGCCACTCACTATAGGACTTTTCCTTACAGGCCCTTCTCCAGCTTTGTTGAGCCTCTCTAGACACATTCAAGCACCTTCACAGCCTTCATAAATTGTGCAGCCAAGAGCAGTAGACAGTCCTTGAGGTGAGGCCACAGCAACACTGAATGCAGCAGGACAAACTCCTCTTTTGCCTGGCTGGTGATGCTGTTTGATGCATCCTGGGATGAGGTTGTCTGCCAGGGCTCACKGCTGACTCAGACTGAGCTTCTGCCCACCATGTACTCCAGATCCCTCTCCCAGTTTCTGCTTGTGTCTGGCACTACTTTGTCCCAGGTGYACAATCCAGCATTTGGACTTGTTCAATTTCATGCTACAAATCATAGCCCAGTGTTCCAATCTATGTAGATCCCCCTCCACAGGGCCCCCTGTTCCTCAGGAAAGCCAAAAGCACCTCCCAGTTTGGTATCAGCAGCAAACTCAGTAATGGTGCACTGCGCTCCTGCATGCAGATCATTGGGAAGTACAGGGACAGGACTGGCCCTGGAGCTGATCCCTCAGGAGCACTGCTGGGGACTGGTCACCAGCTGTACCCCCTTCACTTTACAACCCTTTCAGCTCTGCCCTTCAGCCAGCACACCATGATCCCACTTGTCCTGCAGCTGGACAACTTGTCCAGAGGGATGTTGTGACAGTATCAAAAGCTTTCCTAAAAACCCAGAAAAAGGYATCTACTGCCTTCCCTTCATTAGATCAGTGACCTTATCAGAAAAGGTTGCCAAATTAGTTTATTAGTTATGACTTTCCTTTTGTGAACCCATACTGACTGTGCCTGRTAATTGCATTAGTCTTTAAATGCCTTTCAGTGTTACCCAGTATAATCTTTTCTTCTATGATTTTTCCAAGAGCTGAGGCTACATTAACAGGCTTGTAGTTTCTTGGATCTTCCTTCATACTCTCCTTGTAAATTGGAGTAAAACTAGATCTGGACCAGCAGGGACCTTTCTTGACTCTGAAGACTTTTGGTCTTCAGATGATGGACAGGGGGGTGCTGCTGAAGCATCCACTGGCTCCTTCAGAACTCTTGGGGTGAATCACATCATTCCCCATGGAATTGGAAATATTCAGCTGATCCCTTAGAATTTCATTGTCTATAAATGGAAACTCACTGTTCCCACACTCAGAGTCTTCCATTTTGGGAGTGGGCAGCCCCAGGTCCATCAGTATTGTGACTGAAGCAACCTGACCAGCAGGTTGAGGGAGGTGATTTTCATCTTCTGCTTTGCTCTTGTGAGATCCCACCTGCAGTGCTGCATCCAGCTCTGAGGCCCCCAACCTAAGAAGGATGTGGATGTGTTGGAGCAAGTCCAGAGGAAGGCCATGAAAATAATCAGAGGGCTGTACCACATCTCCTGTGAACACAGGCTCAGAGAGCTGCAGCTGTTCAGCCTGCAGAAGAGAAGGCATTTTGTGACAGGGCAAGAGGCAATGGCTTTAAACTGAAAGAGAGTAGATAGGAAGAAGTTSTTTACTCAGGGTGGTGAGGCACTGGAACAAGTTGTCCAGAGGTGTTGTGGATTCCCCATCCCTGTAAGTGTTCAAAGCCAGGTGGCTCTGAGCAGCTGGGACAGTGGATGATGTCTGCCCATGGCAGGGGGTTTGGAACAAGATGATCATTAAAGTCTCTTCCAACCTAAGCCATTTTGTAATGGAAAAAAACCACTGAACGACATTGTTTTTAATTCACTCCTAGCACTCACTTAATCATCTATTTCCCACAAGTCCAATGTTTTGTTTTAGACCTCTTGCTATTTATATACTTTAAAAAGCCATTTTATGGGATCATAAAGCAGTTCCCAATGGAAGCAAGCTTCATATCTCAGTTGTGGTTTTTTAACAAAGGATGTGGCCTCTTAGGAGGACACAGTGAAGGTGAATTTTTTTCCATGTGTCTACCCAGCTCTAGATCACAARACATTATTCTGTCTGCGAGGGTGAAGGATGTGCCTTCTGTTCTCCAAACATTAAATCTGAGTGCTCTTGTGTTTTTTCATTTCTCTTTCACCACCAAGCTGTGGGGAAATTAGCCATGGAGTGATGCGAGTTCCTGCTTTCAGCTAGATCCAGATGTAAAAATATGTTTTGGCCCTGAATGGGGTGTGCTAGAGAGAGCAGCTGCTTGCTTGATCCAGGCTGTGACCATCTGCATAATTCTGATTCCATGGAATTGAAGTTGGCTGTCAGCTACAGCAGTGCTGAGTTGTTTAGCAGGACCTTGGTGCTGCCTCCTTCCCCGTTGCACTTCTTTATTGGTGTGGTGTTTTTTCCGCTTTTTAAAAACCACATCAGTTCTGTTTAATTTCTCTTTTTTTCTTGGACATTCTGAAACCTACTAGATTTCATTTCTCAATCTTGAGGTGTCTCATTTGTGGTTTATGTGTGTGTATATATGGTATTTTTGGCTAATGCTTTTCAGCTGGGAAATTTTGGATAATGCTTTTCTGTGGCCTGTGCTGATTCCTGCTTCCCTTACTCTGCCACTTCTCTCTARCATTATGAAACTGTAGAGTACAACCTACATGAGCCTCTACTATTTCTGGAGATGTATGAGTGAAGAAAATATTAAGTTTTGTTCAGCACAAGGTGAAATCTGTTATTTGATTTGAATGTTGGCTGTTAATGACCTGACAATATTTTTGGATTGGTTTTGTCTCCAAATTCAGGTACTTTAATGAAGCATTTAACTTGAAAGTCACGTCACCTAGCTCTGGACTAATCCCCTAATGAAACCACGGGCTTTTGGTCTGGAGTATTTAGATAAAGCATCTGTCTAGATGTTCATGCTTTTTAGCAGTGCCTGCTAACAACAAGAAGTGAGGTTGAATGCTCCAAAAAGTACAATTTAAGGGACCTTTCTATTTCGAGAAACATATTCTTAAATATTAGTAATTGAAAAACTGTGCTATGTAATGCTGGGTGGGTAACAACTGAAATTAGAGATGCTGTCTGCTGAGGATGACCCATTTTTAGAGTTGTTACATGAGAGTAGGGATCTACTGGAGTGGAGGCATCAGCATTCCTTTTGTGAAGCATTAGGGAGACATCTCTACAGGCTAGGAGTGGAGCTAGGAGGGAGCTCTTTGCTATTCTGTAAAGATGTGTACTCTGACCTTCTGGAGAAGAGTGCGGGGCTGTATTGGGAGACGGAGCAGGCTGACAGTACAGAAGACTTGTACTGTGATATTGGGGTTGTTATCTGTGAAGAATTGAGGGAAGGTGAATGCTACCAGCAAACCTTTTCAAGTGTTTGAAAACATTTTGATTTTGATATCCCATCTGAAATCTGTTCCTTTTTAGAGGTATTGGCCTTTTGTCTTTCCTGGTGGTGGAAGAACCCTCTCTTTTTGGATCAAAGACAAGAGAGCATCTTCCTGTCTCTTTTRGTTGGTACTAGTAATTTGTGGTATAATCGTTGTTTGGCTTGATTTGCAGTAAAGAGTCAGTGCCATAGAAGAGCGTGTAGTCCTGGGCAGGCCTCTTGTTGAGGCATCAAAGAGGTGATAGATGTAGGGATGGTCCTGCTTCCTACCAGCAAAGAATGTCTGACAAGCCACTGCTGTTACTGGCTGGCTTGTAGGCTTGATGGGCTGGCTTTTGTAGATTGCAAAATCTCTGAAGATCAAGTGTTTAACCTCAGATAAATTCCACAGGATGTTTAGGATTTTGCAAACCTGCTGTTTAGGTGGGTTTCCTCTGTCCAGTACTGAAGGACTGCTATACTCAGTCAAGTAGTGAATCTTTGTACCATAATCCAGCAAGTGAAATGGAATAAAAGAAACACCCAGTACTCCACACAGGTTGGATTTTTTTACTTTATCTGCCTGTGCTCTGAAGAAAAATTTCAAGAACTTGAACTTGTTTGTTCCTTGGGAGGAATTTGTGTCGAAGGACACACTGGGTGTGGTGACTAAGTCTGACCRTCAGGGTGGTTCTCAAGGAGATGCAGAGTGGGAAAGTATCCCTTGAGGGCTTGTCAAAGGGCAGATTGCTCTCTGCACTCCAAGTAGAGTGTTTATCCCAAGTAATTTTGCATTTCTGGATGCTGCAGAGGCTCATGGATTAGACAACAGCAAGTGAATCTTTATAATTAAAGACCACCTGGAAAACATGAGATGCCATGTCTTTATGCTGCTGCTGTTCTGTGCTCAAATTTAAGACTGGGATATGGAAAAATCTAGTTTAGAGATTTAAAGATAGTCTAGTTTAAAGGCAAGAAACTTCTGAGTTGTCTTGATCAATCTTAGGAAAGCTGCTTAAGATGTGTTCCTGAGAGGCCCCTCAGTTTTAAGTAACTGATTGTATGGCTCTTTTACAGAAAAGCCCCCATCCCACTGTAGAAGTACATAAGATCAAGGGGGACCTAACCACTAACTGATGTGTGTTTCTACTCTTTGAAGGCTTCAGAACCTGTCTGGGTTTTCCAGATGTGTGTTGCAGAGTTACAGTAGTTTCTAAGATTGAATTTCATACTTTTAAGATTGAATATATGCACAAATTTAACAAGGCAAACCAGTACTGAASTTTTAAACCACTTCCTTTTTTGTGTGTATGCATTGGTAATGCAGTTACTTGAATTCAAGCTATAGTGGTAAGCTTTGGATCTACATATATGAAAACATATTTTAAAAACCCTCCCCCTTCCCCAGAAAGCAGACTTCAAAATAAAATCCTTTTTTCACCATTTTCATGATGACCTGCCATTTGGATACTTTTAATCCTCAATCTGTGTAAAAGTTATGTCTTGCATTAAATCCTTTGTTTTTTTCCCATGGATTTCTGAAGTAATCCTCTGTGTGCCATATAGCTTGTTCTTCAAATTGCTTGCCTRTAATATCCTCATTTCTAGGAGTTTTGTGTAGAAAGCTTTAAAACATCAATTTTAAACAAAATTCAGCTGGATATAAATTTCTTACYAGAAGTCAGTGTTACCCATTCTGCATGTCTAAATTCTTATCCTGTTGAAACTGTTTAGTACTTTCTGTAATTTAGTCAGTGAATGTGTCAAATGGGGCACTTGGCACAGGAGTCAATGATATTCTTGATAATAAGTAAGAATATTTTGAAAATGCTTTTGTTGTTTTTGTTTTTTTCCCTCTTGGGGATTTCATGGGAAAGAAAGAATCCATTCAAAAAGGGAATGTGTGTGTTTTCACAGTTGGGTAGTAGGTAGGTATTGCTGGACTGTTAGTGGTGCACCAAAACATATTTTCCTTCCTGTATCTTGTGTTTTCATCATAGCTATGTATCTTAAATGTGGAACGCATAGAGAGTCCAATGCTTTGGACTTAACCTGGGCCTTTTCAATATTCTACAAAAAAAAAAAAAATCAAAAATCTGATTGCAAAAATAAAGATCTAAAACTACTTGRCATTGACCACGTCTTGATGTTTTTATTTAGCCAGGTCAGGATTTATACTGAAATACACATCAAGATAGTTGATTTGATTTTCACTGTGAAAGCTGAGATTTGTCTTCACGGCATGGTAGTTCTCAGCTTTCTTTCCATCCCTTTATAGGTTCTGTATTGTTGATCTGAGTGAGGAGTTCTTTCATCACAAAATGGATTCAGGGATCCTATTTATGTAGTGCAGCACTGCAGACAGTGTGTAAATGTAAATGAWGGAAGTAAACTGCAGCAAAAACATGTCACTTATGTGGGGAACTGAGAACTTCCTGAAGTGCCTTTGCTGCTGAGGATATCGTAATGTGTAAATACATTCTCAGACAGCCTGGTAGTACTGGAGGGTTTAAGATCTATAGAAAGTTCCAGTCACCTTGTACTRCAAGTGCTCTGTGATGTCTGTTCTGTAGTGTTGTTAATGTAGTGCTGTTTGCTCTAAAGCAGATTTACTGTTTCCTGAGCCACAGGCATACTTAAATCACTGCTGGTTGAAGTCACTTTCAGAATCACAGAATGGCTTGGGTTGGAAGGAATCGTAAGGAGCATCTAGTTCCAATGCCATTGCCATGGGCAGAACATTTTCCTCTAGGCCAGGCTGCTCAAAGCCCTATCCAAGCTGCCCTTGAACGCTTCCATAATTTCTCTGGGCAATCCATTCCAGTCTCACTACCCTCACAGKGAAGAATTTCTTTCCAATATATAACCTAAACATACCCTCTTTCAGTTTAAAGCCATTCCCTCTTGTCTTTTCGTTACAAGTCCTTGTGAAAAGTCCATCTCTAGCTCTCTTRTTGGTCTCCTCTTGGTACTGGAAGATGCTGTAAGATCTCCCTGGAGCCTTCTCTTGTCTAGGATCTTGTCTTTGTAGGACAAGGTGCTCTAGCCCCTCTAATAATYATTGTGACCCTCCTGGAATCCCTTCAGCAGGTCCACATCTTATGTTAACTTAGGCAAATAGCTTTCCCCATATGATACATCTGTCCTGGTAGTGAGAACATGAATGAATTGTATGCATATGAGCCTTTATAATGTGTCTCTTTAATTTTTCTCTAAGCACATAAACACTTATGTGAGGACCAAGACCTTGGCCAACTGGTAGATTTTGTGAGCAAGTTAACTAGAGGACAATATTTTATTTGGAATAGGTGGTTACTGCACCACTGGTTAGTGGAATCAAGGTCTGGGCAYCTTAAAGCTGTGGTATCCTGAGGGAGAATGAAGGAATGTGAGGAAGCCAGGTGATGACAGTGACCAAGCAGGACACTGCTGTCTTGCCTTTGAGAAATCTGTGTGGTGACTTTAACAGCTCTTCTAGATGCTTTTTCTTTCTTACATATCACGGTTTATAATTGTATCCTTGAGATAAAAAAATTTTTTTCCTCTTGTAAATTTTAATTGTCTAAAATATTTAGGCAAAAAAAAGCATCAAAGCACCTCTTTAAAATTCTGGTAATAGAATCAGCGTCCTCTAAGTAAGTGATCTGTTTCAGAGATCATTTTTATATAGTTCTTGCAGAAAGGGCATTTATATCTTAACTGCAAAACCCCATAATTTATAAAAATTTAGTGTATGACTAAATGCTAATCTATAAGTCACAGTGTTCTCTTGATGCTAAGAACTGTAATATTTTCATAGAAACTTAATTTTTGCAAGAGATTGTCATTGCTTTTTTTTTTAGACTGTTTTAGTGGGTTTCTGTTCAGTTATATTTAATTTGCTGTGAAGGATCTCGGAGGGATTTAAGACTGCTGTTTTATTGTGCATTACTGTAGGCTGTTACATCATTTTTCCATCCCYGCAGTCTTCAAGTGGGTAAATGTTACTTTCTCTGCTGATATTTCTATTTAAAAATTGATTATAAAATAACACAAGCTATTTTGTTACCTTGAAAAAAATTAAGCCATATCATGAAATATTTAGCATAAAATGGTTAAAACTGTCTGGATTCTACTCATGCATATTTTACTAAGTTTTTTTTTAGCTGATTACTGAACAGAGCCCCAGTTTTAATGCATATTTTTAATTATTCTGTTACTGAAAGACTAAGTTAGATTTTTCTTTCTTTGCAGAAAAAGCCACCTGAGTGTGCCAGGAAGTTAGAGAACAGCTGTCTTCTCAAAGGCATAAACAGGACGGATATTCCACGCTCCTTTTTGAATGGTAAGTTGTTCAAGAGAGCTCTTGCTGAATGTTCCTTGTCACTAACTTTGCATTTGTGTAAATCTATTAYAAATAGCTTGGACGACTGTGATAAGTCCCTCAAACTGAAGACCAGTGATGAATTTTAGAAACTTTTCCAGAAGGTTTTGAGTTACCCTTGGGAAGGAGGTTTATATTTTTKTGATATTGAAGATGTGCTTTTTTAGGCCCTGAAACAAATGTCAAAAGCAYTGTTCACCCAGGAGACTGGTAGCATTTAAATACTAATCTTATTGTGTAGAAACCGAAATAAATTTACTTTATTCATGGTTGTTCATGAGCTACTGGATTTATAAATTTGCATCTGTTAATTACTTTTACCCTGTATAATCTGTAGTTTGTTGATGTATTGTCTAAGAGATTTAAACTAAATCTGCTGAAGTTGAATGTTTGTTGGCATCAAAGTGCAACGGATAATAAAAGATTTGTATTTATTGATATTAAACTAGCTGTGTGGGGGAATATTTCCCTGCCTCCAGTCTGTCTTACTGCCACACTCAACACCAGGGACATTTAGATAAGGCTTATCTGTTGCATTGCTGAAGAGTAGCACTTCCCTCACTGTGTGACATAAGAGGTGGGATATACCTGGGGGTGCTAATGGTGGACTGCTGGCAAGGTGCAGACAATTTTGTTACGGTAAGTAAAGCTGATAAATGTATGTGTGTGTATTTGTTGGTGTCTGCAGTGGGAGAGAGACAGTTTTTGAGCGAGGAAAAGCTGAAGAGCAGATTTGTTGTTCTTCTTCTGAGAGGATGAAGTTAAAAGTAGTCTTAGCTACCTGTAGGAGAGACTTACTGCATTGCACACCACAGTGCTGCCTTTGCCAGAAACCATGGCCAGCCTTGCTTCAAGCTCTCTGAGAACAGTAAAGTAAGCAGCAGTGCTTTAGGAGAGTGTTGTTTAGGATCCTGTTCTCCTGTGTCCWAGAGCTGGCTCTGTCTATAACCCTGCCTATGATCCTTTGCCACACTTTCCCACTCAGCTGAAATTCACTTATGCTTATTTCAGTTTTGAGTTCTGAGGATATGTTTGATGATACTCCAGATGCTTTTCAGCATATAGGTTCTCAAAGAGATTGTACTTTAAGTTARGAAAAAGAAGAATTCTGGAAAATGTGTGCATTCATAATTTCAAGTAGAAAACTGTTTTGAGGAATGGAGGAATAAGGAAGCAATATGGTGCACACTGGAGTGCAGAGTTATGGTAACATATTTTGAAGGAGAAAGGTGAAAGAAAACCCACTCTTCGCCCCCTTAGCTCTCTTGCATTGCCCATTAAATGGAAAGCTAAATCAATGGTTATATACTGAAATTGTTTGGAAAAAAGATCTCTTGCTGTAAATGTCAAAAGTGGAGGAAGTGTGTCAGGGAAAGTAAGCAGTCTGTGAAAAAAAAAGGAGTAAACCAAATGGGCATAGTCAAAAYTGAAAATATACTTCACTACTAGATTATTAGATTAGCATATTGCTTTTTATTTAATGAAGCAGTGAGTGTTACAGCACTGTTACATTTCAGTTGTGTTTCATACTGCATGGGAACATCATCACTTTTATTTTATTTATGGGGAGCTATAGAAATTAGTTACTACAGGAATAAGAACCTTGGTTTTGGAATATTTTACCTCCGTTATATTTATTAATAAAACTTCAAAAATTATTTTGAATTGTTTGCTGTTCATTCTCAGTGTAGTTTTATGAAGTATTTTCTGTTTCTTTGTGCAGTTTAAGCCCAGTTTTCATGTAGAGTTTAATTGAAGTGTCAAGTGTTTAACTAGTCWGGAATTTAATGTAACTGATAGGTGTATAAAGACAATGAACATACTTGAAAAGATCAACCTTTAAGTTTTTTTAAAAAAATATTAAAACCTAATTCTAGTGAACAAATTCCAATCTTTGATTGAACATTGATCATTCATGTATCACAAACATTCGGATTGGACATACAATTTGGAAACTACCTGATCAATAAAATGAGAAAATTATACTTAAAATAATGATTGATTTCTACAGAAATGTAATGTAGAAAATTATACTTAAAATAATGATTGATTTCTACAGAAATGTAATGTATTTTCTTTTTAAATTTCAATTCAAAAAATTTCACTTTCAAGTCAGTAAAAAATTTCAACAGCTTAGTTCACCTGCATGTGCAGCAAGGCATTTGAATTTGAAATTAAGTCACTCATTTTGTCACTTGGATTATAGTTGTGCCTTGTCTTGCTTCTCTGGATTTGCTACTGTGTTTTGCCAATGTAAATGCCCCCAAAAGCTGCCAGGTTGATAAAAACACTAGATTAAATATTATATTAAACCTACAACATTACAGTCCAAAAGTGTCTTCCACAAAGAGAGTTAGAGAGCGTGCAGTGAGAAATGAAATACCAGATGCAGGGCTTGAAAACAGCCTCTGATGCTTACTAGCCCCCGCTGTCAGTTCAGTAGGCTACCAGAAGAATTCTTTTGTCATCGCATACAAGCAATTCTAAGAAATACACCTTTACACTTGTTTTGGCAGATAAAAATACTGTGTATTCAGTTACATGCTTTGAAAAATGATGTTAAAATTATGTTTTTGATTGCTGTGTGGATAATACTTCAGTCTTTAGAAATACTTTTACTGAGAAAGCAGCTTGGCTATTTTCAGCCAGAGTTAAATCCAATTTATGAGCCAAGATTTTGCCTGTGCTGTCTGACTTTTCAGTTGTGTAATCTGTATCCTTTAACCTTCATGGCTGCTAAATTATAGAATTATTTAGTAATTTAAATGTTTGATTTAAAACAAACCATTAAGAAGAGTCCCTTGAAAGAAAGAAGCTTTTCAGAATGGGGCAGACTGAGTGTGAAAAGTAGGTTGYGTAGGAGAGAAATGTCTCTGGAGAATGGTGGAGGGTTTTTGGACTACTTGACCAGCCAAAAACTGCAGATCACTAATTGTGTAGCGGTGGATGGGGGGGAGTAGCAGGACAGTGTTTTTCCAGTGGTCTCCTAGGGGTGGAAAAAGACCTATGAGAGAGGCCGAAGTTTTGCAGAATTCTTGCATTGCAAACAGTAAAGCCAAAATGAGGTGGAACTGGTTTTGGGAGAGACTAACTTAAAACATGGTAGAGAAGTGATCACAGATTTCCATCTTCAGGTACATGCATTTTTGAGGAGCCTTTTCTTGTTTTCTATCTGATTTTGATGTTACGAGAGACTGGGTATTTCGGCTTAGCTCTTGCCTATCTGGGGTTAAACTCTTTTCAGTATGCASTTATTTACATTTTGGACTTGACTGCATGGAGTTGGATTAAATTGCAGCCTGGCAAAATGGGTTTGATGTTAGCAAATTTCTTCTCTTTGTGTATTCAAGCTGGTGTCTGCACTGTGAGAGCCTTAGCATGCTCATCACATATAGAAATATTCTTTGTTATCACTGTCTGAGACTGGGAAATTTTCATTTCTGCAAATAAATGCAGTCATTGGCCTCTTCTCTGAACTTTTCTGTGATTGGCATCATAATAACTTCCCTCTGAATTATGCAGCTAGTGCACAGGGATCTGCTTGAAGATGAGGTTTAAGTCTTAGTTGCCTGTGCAATGATTAAATAAATCAGCTTCTAAATTTAACTGATGTAGTTAAATTACTTCTTGAACTGTGTGTAGATTAGTCTCTAATGGCTTGATTTTTCCATACGTGCTTGTAGTCTATGTAGATTACACTGATTATTTTAAAGTGTAGTTAAGAGCAATGTAAGTATTGATAGGTTTGTTACATAATTTGGTGGGGTGTATGGAAGATCCATGTAATCAYAGAWAACTTTAAATTACAGTCTTTGAGAGCTGGAGTCAATGTGTTTGTGCCTACAGTCACCCTRTTAGTCCATAAAAACAAACTGATCTCCAGTCACAAAGGGTTTTGCTTGGTTTGATGTGATTCTCAACCTTAGGAAGGGTGCCAACAACCACAGCATTGCCCCTGGAGCCTCATCATAGAGATGGCAATAGCAGTCCTTTTTCTGTTTAGCAGCCAGCTGGTCACAGCTATAGCTAAGAAATCTATTCCTCTTGGATTGGGGGATCTCATCAGCTCAATGGGTTTTAAACTAATAATTACATTTCACAGGAGAAGATTCTATCACCAATGTAACAGCAACAGCGCTGCTGTGAGGGAGGCAAGTTTAGAGTAGGTTCACTTCAGAATTCAGCATCTTTCTTTGTTTSTGTTGTATATTTAAAGAAAAAGAAGAGCTTCCTGAATATTAACATGGCAGGATTTAATTCCCACTCCCCCCCATTGTTTTCACTTCAACATGGTTAGGTTCAAAATCTACTTACTACTGTTAAGGATGAACATCTAGGAAGTCTTTCTGTTCAAAGCAATTTCATGATAGGAAATACTGAAAGTGTTTTAATCCAGTATGCAAAATATTTTGAGGCAAAATCATGGGAAAGTTCACTACTAACCATTGTGGAACTGGAGGGGTGAAAAACATCAGTTGTGTTTCMCTTTCTTTGGAAATAGGTGCCGTAATTGATTTCCAACTGCTTTAAGTTTACAAGAGACTGCTGTGATCATCGGGATCTAGATGGATGCCCTTTCTTTTTTAAATTCAGGAATAAAGTTAAAGCATGCTTCATCAATACTCATTGCAGTGTTATACTTTTACTTGTAAATAAAACATTAACATTTMATTTATTCCTCATTTATTATTTGGTTTGTGTATTTCATGGAATGGGTCAGGTTGGATGGGACCATAGTGGGGCATCTGGTCCAACCTCCTTGTTCAAGCAAGGTCATCCCAGAGCACATGGCACAGGGTTGTGTCCAGATGGTTCTTGAACATCTCCAGTGAGGGAGACTCCACACCCTCTCTGGGCAGCYTGCTCCAGTGTGCAATCACTGCACACTAAAAAGTCCTTCCTCATGTTCAGGTGAAACTTCCTGTGCATCASTTTCTGCCCATTGCCTCTTGTCTTGTTGTTTGGCACCACTGAGAAGAGCCTTCAAGATAAAACAGACTGCCCTGAAATTATCTGGCTGCAACTACAAGRTAGCCTCAGCTATGCATTAAAACASTTTAAAATGAGGCASTAATGGCTCCTTRTAGTTCAAAAATAGAGCGCTGAGTCTTTGCAGATAGCTACCTGGTCTGTAATCTGTCAGCATTTAGTAAGCTAGRTGCATTTTCCTTATTGTGTGGGGAGAAGCAACATTTGCTTCTGAGGGTTTGTGGAAAGAGTTGACATGCTATGGGAGTGTATTGGAAGAGTTTTCATGTTTAAATAAGAACATAGCCTTTGAATAGGACTGACGGAGGGGAGTCTGGAATGTCTCTGGGGAGTGGATAGGAAAGGGGGAGGAGCAGCTACCTCATCTCATTATTTTAGTTACTGGACTCTTTCTTCTGAGAGTAAGAAATGGCCTTTAAAATCTGTCTCTGAATAGTAAACAGTTTCAATAATCTAAAAAAAAAAGTGTTTTGTACAAAATAGAGCAAACACTGGATTATAATATGGCAGGGGTGAAAGGATAGTCAAAAGAATTAGTTAATATCTCTCCTCTTAGCTATCAATACCTCCAACTCTTGTTGGACCAGCTGGCAACTTCCAAAAAAGCAGTGAGACATGGCATTGCAGAAGTGAGGTGTGGAGAGCAGAGTCCAGGTGAGGAGAGGAAAGCGACTGTAGGGCRTGTGAAAGACACAAATCTTGGTTGCTGTGTCGGCAACTGGAGTGGTGAATATGCACAAAGTAACGATGCTGGATGTGAAGGAGGAGATAAAACACTAGCAGTAGGACTCCTATAAAGGAGGAGAAGGTTGGACTGTGGCTCTAGAATACGAGCAGGGCATCTTATCGTCAGTATGAAACTGAATGGCTTCAGGTGTTTGGCTGTGGGATGTTGATAGATGCAATTGGGAAATATGAATGTGATCAGTTCATGCAGTCTGCCTGTTTGCATTTTATGACTAGTGATTAATGGTAAACAGCTAGAGAAATATTCTGTTCTCTATGAATTACAAGATCAATTTGGATTAAGTTTGGATTTTAGATTGAAAACATAGAGGGAATGGTTCCTTCATTTTTTTAAATAGTTTGTCCTTGATTCTACCTTAGTCTCTTGGAAAGAAAAAAGGGACCTTCACAATTTACCATGAGCTAAGGGCATCTACTTTTCTTGAGATGTGATGGTACCTTTCATCAGATAAGTGACTTCTTGTTCCTGAGAAGAGGATAGTAATTTTTGTCTTGAGTTGTTATCCATGCTTCTGTTTCAGAGTACTGTGTATTTATTTTAAAAAGTACATATTTAATATTTCATTSTTTAAAAATAAATTTGGTCTTAAATATTTATAAGTATATGCTGCTTGTTTCTTTTTATAAACAAACCACAGAAATCAATGCATATCAGGTTAGCATTCACTAAAAGCGTGTTTTTCAGAAAGAGATGGAAAGGATACAGACWTAAACAACTTACATGGCTAACATGATAAGCAGAATTTGTAATGCACATGTGGGATATCTGTTTTTCTTCTATTCAGTAAATTTTTTGTTGATCTACTCAGAGTTTGCTGGGAYGCYTRCGTGATTTTTGGGAAATGTGTCAGKAGAAAGTTCCTGAAAATTGCAAGAGTTCCCAGCTCTCTAGTGTCATTGGTTTTTGTTCCTACTAGTAAAATGAGCTGGGWCTAGAGAGAATGACTTCTGAGGAGCAGCTGAGGGTACTACATGTAATCTTTGGGAAGAGGGCACCTTATTCTGTCTACAACTTCCTTGTGAGGGGGGTGGAAAGGGAGGTGCTGAWCCAGCCTGTGTCAGGTGTCCAGTGACAAGACACAAGGGAATGACATAAGGCTGCATCAGGGAAGTCTKGATTGGATGTTAGGGAAAAGTTGTTCACTGAGAGTTGTGGTCAAGCACTGGAAGCAGCTCTGCAGGAAAGTGGTTAGGACCCCAAACCTGTTAGATTTCAAGAAGCATTTGGACCACACTTTTAAGTACCTGGATTAACTTTGGGGTTGCCCTGTGTGGTCAGGAGCTGGACTGGACTATCGTCACAGGTCCTTTCCAACTCAGCATATTCTATGACTCAAGGAAAATTCTTTTAATGTGACAGTATTGGTGCCATTTCTTGTAGGAAGCAGTTGCTAGTCTTTCAGTCTTGTTGTCTAGTCACTTGTGTTTAGCTTGCTGTTCACCTACACAACTAAACACTGTAACTAGGTATGAAATGTGAGTTCAGCTTGAATTGCTTTGTTTTTTTTTTTGTTTTTTTTTTTCCTTTTGTCCTGAAGCAGATTGAGTACTTTCACTATCACTTCCATGCTCTCAGATATAAGGGCAGTAATTCCATAAACTGCTTTGACTTCTTTCCCCTGGATTAGATTTTTGCTGACTTCCAATCTGATTCCAGCACGAGAAGCAGCTCAGCTAGGAGCAGCAGCTATAATAGCACAAATGTTGAAACAGGAATGGGAAAAGGAATCCATTTAATTAAATCAAGGAGCAGTTGGCTTACAGCTGTCTTAAAAAGCACAACTTTAAGTGGAGCAGATCTTAAGGCAATGACTGGGTTTTGCTTCTGAGAAGGAAACATAACTCATCTTGTAGTTGAAACAYTTGTTGCTAGGTATTGATGTGGTCAAGGTCCAATTTCTCATCCTTCTACAGGCCTTGATGATGCTGACCAGCACACGAGTGGGTCTAGTGCCTCTCAGCAGTATAAMTGAGATGCTGCTTCTTGCCTTTCTCATGTTTAGAGAGTAAATTTATTGTCAGGGTGTACGGATACTGTARGAATGCAGGTATTGAGTAACCTTACTGTAATAGGCTTGGGGATGCTCCTTGGCAGTTGCAGCATTGCTAGGTTTWGGCAGTCTGTTCCTCTTTCAGTGGGTTTTAGTTGGCTCTATTGCCAGGATTTTGTTGTGTGTTTGACTGACARTTAGTAAGGAAGATGAGGTCCTTCCCAAAGGATTGGGAGGCTGAGTGCATTATAGGGAGTGAGAGGATCAAGGTAACTCTGACTCCTGTACATATTTTTGTTTTATTCCTCCCTTTTCCATGGAACGTTCATTTGTAAGTATTGGAGGGAAGCATAATTAAAAAATACTGTGATATATTTTCAGCCCTTAGATGAATCTTTTTCTTTCTYTCTATTTGCCTGTCTTCTTGCATCTTGTCCTGACAAAATTGAAACAAAATAAWACTACTCTTTTTCAGCCTTTATATAGCAAATTAAAGCATGCTGAAACAACATGGTAGGATGTATTATGCTGTAGATTTGGTTTGGATCTAGAATTACATTTATGATGCAAATTCCCCAGATGTGAACTACATGAACTCTTTCAGATGAGTGTAAAACCAAAACGTCTGTAGGGCCATGTGGGACAGCGTCAGCATCTGATGGTCCAAGGACTGGGAGGGTGGGAGAGCACTAGCTTGGAACAAATACTTCTGTTTCCCTACAAAAAARAGTGTATGCAGGATGGACTCGGGATGATCACCAGCAGCTATGCAGCTCTGAAGATGCTTATGCTCCTATTGTACCACACAACTTGCTAATACAGTCTCTGAAGTCTTTGAACATCCCCAGAGGCTCACATGTGAAAAACCTGATGGCTCATGCTCTTCCTTATTGTGGACTCCATGTATTTTGATGGTTTGTGCTTTTATTATTCTATGTAAGACTGTTTTCCTCCAAGCTCACACTTAGCATTCACCCACACTTGGCATTGACTAAAASAAGAGAATTACAGACATAGCTATAAATCAGTGTGATGCTTTCACACTGTAGTCAGTGTTAGGTTCTGAAATTTCATAGGTCCTTATAAAGCTAAGTTTACATTTTCAAGTCATATATATATTTATATGTGTCTTGAAGAAAGACAGACAAAAGGTTCCACAAGGGACATTTTAATGCACTATTTTAAAATATAGGAATAAAGTAGATTTAAATAATTTAGTGTTGTCATTGATAACCTCTGCGTCCCCAGTAATCTTAGCTGATTTGATGATTTTTAGCTGGGAGAAAAAGTTGCTTAAGCCTCTACTTAGTGATTATTTGTACGTGGTAAGAATGCTTTTTTTCATTGAAGCTGGTTTCTGGAGCGCTTCTGTCCTGCCAGCTCCATGGAGATGTGTTGATACAACGCCAGATTTAGTGGAGCACAACTTTCTTTCCAGTCTTCAAGTGTTGAAAGGGGATTTTTACAGAAGACTAACTGCTGAATTCTGTCTGAGACTCACTATGGTTTTCCAGTAGCTTATTTGTCTCACAATGGGAGTTACTGTATGTGTAAGAAGGAAATCTCTTTAATGCTGAAAATGAGGTTTTGTTTGTCAGTGTACTGTATCAAAGCATGTTACTTGTAGTACTGYCTAACACTGATTTGAGCTTTAACACCCTCCCAAGAAAACTCCAACAACAACAACAACAAAAAGCCAAAACCCCCACAAAACTCCAACACAAAATGCTAATAAAACCTCAAAACAGCAGAGAAAGAAAAATCTGAGGCCAGCATTATATGTTGAMTTATTAAGAAGGTGATGGTGGGCAGAACCTTGATGTCTAAATTTGTGATCCTAGCAGGAGAGAAGATCTCTCATAAAGAGGCAGAAACACCAAGAGAGGATGTTTTGTACCTGCTTAAAGTCTCAGTGTGCCTTACAGATCAATAGCAAATATATCAAGTGTGTTTAGATTTAAGTTTTTTACTGTGGTTTTATTTCTCTTAGTATTCTGTTTCTGGTAAGAGGTACGAATGGATAYTTGCCTGTGTAAATTAGGTTTGAGAAAATGTCTTCAGTATCGATAAGGGCAGGAAAGAGGAGTACAGTCTGTCTGGATTTCTGCTGGACCCCAGCAGAACGAGTGTTACTCGCTTGTGATTCAGTCGTTGGTGTACAGGGAGCTCCTGTACTGCTGATAACTGGATGTTCTGCTGTCATCTGTAACTGTTACTGTTTCATTTTATGAACTGAAAAATTACACATTGCTTATTTCTCATGTGTCAAGCAGGAATGGTTTCTGTGATTAACTTGAAGATGTTAACTATGTGGAGGAGAGTGAGGAAGATTAGTTGGGAGAGGGAAATAGCATCCTTAGTGCTCAGGTTACTGTGCACAGGCGGATCACGTAGGAATGATCATATAGGAAGGACATAAAACGTGTCCCCACCCTGGGAAAGTCTCTGACCAGAGCTCAGCCTTCCTTAGGCACCAGAGTGAAATAACCACAACGCAAAAAGCTGTATTAACAGGGGACCTGGATAAGGCTACTTGAGCTTTGTGGTGATTTTTTTGGGGGTGGTGGGTTGGTTTTTTTTTGTGTTGTTTTTCTTTGGTTTTTATTTTTACAACTGTCTTGAGTGTTGCTCTCTGTCACTCATAGTRTCTTTCTTGATTTATACACCAGTCCTCGATCACATGGCACTTTGTGATAATGCTGTAGTACAGTAGCTACCAGAAGATGGACTTTGTGGGAACAGATGGCACACTTGGCTCAGGATAAAAATAGTTGGGAATTTTCAATTCACTTAGACTCAGCTGTTGGATCCGGACACAAAATATTTAGTTCAGTTTTTCCATGAATGCACCCAAAATAAATCTGGTTTTCCCTCACATTACTTGCCACTTCCAGGTTTCTGGTATAGGTAAAGTCAAGTGTTGGTACGAGTGTCAAAATCAGGAAAATTTATGGTATGGGTGTAAAGCTTCACTTTGAGGAACTCCAGGGATGTTGCTTTATTTTGTAATAATTTAAATCTTCATGGGCTGCCCCTGTGTTTCCTGACACATACCAGGAAATTAGTGCTGCTGTTGTGTGGCTGTTCAGATGGATATTGAATATTAAAGTATTTTAAGGATTGTGATCATAGTGTGATGCCATAGAAAAAGCATCATTGCAGGTGTTTCCCAGTGGTAAAGTCTCTTTCCTGCCTGGTGAGAACTGGGAGTGGAGGAGGTTTGTTGGGAGTAGAGGTGGAGAAAGGATCATGGCAATTCAACATTAATCTTAAGTGCTTTTTCTTTTGCTGTTTGACCTACATTATTGGTCTCTTCCATCTTCTCTGTGTGTCATGTTTATAATAAATGTGTATAAATTGCGTGTGTATATATAGAACATAAATGTACTCAAAGTGTACTTGTGTGTATATACATGTATGACATCCACAGGGTTTCTTGTACAGAAAAGAACTGTGATAAAACTTAACACTTCTCTGTGACATTTTGAATTTTGGATTAACTGAATTATGTGAAAATATAACACTTCCATGTGATATTTTAGATCAACTGCTGGGAGTAAAAACAGTTTAAGAACAGATTTTTTTTTTCCCAGAAAACTCCTGTTTTAAAAGGTTTTTCATGGTGAAAATTCGATATGGGAAATGGGGAACACTGTGTATTGCCATAAAATGGATATTAATTGACAAAAAATTCAATCCTTGATCCCTTTTTTTACTTTCCCTTCCAATTTAAGGTTAATTGGAGTTCTGAGAAACAAATTACTGAATGTGCTTCTGGTTTAGCTTGAGGTCATTGGAGGATCTGAATGGCGTGTTGTCCCTGCAGGAGGGCTCCTGAGGCCTCACCAGGTGGCCTTTGTCACATGGGCTGTGACCCAGACAGTTATTTCGAGCACTTTAAATCCAGTAAGGCTCTGTTAAATGGGATCAATGTAAGTCAGCAAGCCTAGCTGCAACTTAGGTTTTCTTTCTATAATCAAGGCATTTGCTTCTGATAACCCTTGCTGTTTGTGAAGGAGGAAGTCTGGGACAAATGTACTTTAAATGGTCTGCAGGAGTTACTTGTACATTATTGTAGTCTGAAACACTAAGAAAAGGCTTGTTTACAGTTGTTTCAATATTCTATTTCAAGTTCTTCCAGCATCAAATTGTCTAAAGCAGTGTAAAGAAAATATAGGATAATGGTTCTTGTCACAGAATTTTTCCATTTCTGTATTGTAGATAAAATGTGACTGTATATAATAAAATTCTTAAAAGAATGTGCATCAGATAACCAAAACARGCTTAAAGTAAGCACTTCAAGGTGTTTAATGCCATCATTCAAGAGACTATTGAAAGAGTCATGCTTACAGTAGCTGCTCAGTGGTGTATCCTAAACTGGGACATGAAAAACTGTGCTTTGTCTTACTTTAATTGTCAGATAGCTGAAGAAGGAATGTACTTGTAATGATGCTTTTTGGACTGCAGTAGGTGGGTAGGGAACAAAGAAATTTCCTTCAGGTGGGAAATATGCTGGTATGGTTAATTGTTAATTAAATACTAATGTTTATTCAATAGCAGTTCTCTTGGTTTTGTCATATTTTAATTTTTTAAAAATTATTATAATTGYTTTGTGGTATTACTATGCTAGAAAAATTAACAGGTACTAAACAGGTGGGAATGGCTAGTGTTGCAGTACACAGCAAGTTACTTGAGCCATGATTTACTTTTRAGGCTTAATTAATCTTAGCCAGTTCATGGGAATACTTCTGAGATAGTGGCCTGTAGACATTTTCTCAGCTGTCTGGGCTGCTGAGTTTTGCTGCGGAAAGTGAGAACTGTGTGGCTCTGTCTGCATAGCAAACTCTGCTCACATCTGATTAAGATCCAAGCCTGTTTCCAGATGACATCTGGAAGCATTTCGACCTGCTAGTGGAGGGCTGTTCCTGACCTAATTAGCTTGGTGGTATAACCAGCTCTCTGCTGCTTTGTGATTTTGTTCCTTTTGACTTCATCTGGTTTACACTTCTCACCGAMTGTTACCATGTAGGGTACTAAAGGTCAAAACAAAATTAGATTTTACAATCTGCTGCTCTTCCAGTCAGTGTTTCAGTACTTCTAAATTTTCATACATGTAATCATTAGGTATTCCAAGTACAAAGAGCTGAATAATTCAGCAGCCGTATGGCTCACACATGTCAAGATGATACAAAAGGGGGGGGATGATCAATCTACGTCTTCTTTCCTGTGCTGTAGGACAAAGCAYTGCTTCCTCCTCTTTCTGTTCTGAGTTTCTCCTAGCTCTGGCTGGGTGCTTCTTCAGAAGAAAGAGGTAGTATTTTTAAAGRGTAAATGCCACTTGAGAGGTAGACAGTATAGTGTAGTAAGGTATTTATATTTTCATTTCTTTCAATCATGCTTTAAAAAGAAAAGGCTACCACTRTTTCTTTATATGCACAAGCAAAGTATTTTTTAGCTGCTGTACCAAACYGGACAAATGAAATTTAAACAAGTTCCAACAAATGCATAGTGTGCATCTTTACTGTAAAGACAAATAATAAAACCAAAGGGAARCAAATGGTGACTCAGTTCAATTCTGTTTGCTTGAGTAGGAGAAGGGATGATAATAAATTCTTGAGGTATAATACAGAAAGGTCATATGAAAGAAAACCATGTTTTCGATGCAGGAGAAATACTTTGTGATTGAAATAAGTCTGTTCTTAAGACAGCAAAAACGAAACAAATGCTCTTACATGATTTGAAAAGAGGTTTTTTCCTTTCTCAAGTGCATGCATAACATTTACACTGTATTTGGTGTTAATCTAGCAGTGTTAGGTTGAAATTGTAAAGTTGATAGTGGCAGTAAGGTTTTTGTTTTTTTTAAATGTATGAATGCAGTGGAACAGATGTTCAGAACAGCATGGAATATTCCTTGTTCCCCATCCCACCATCTCTTTCACACGGAGCCATCTGGAAGGGACTAGGAGCAGGATGAGCAGCCATCACGCTAAGAACAAGATTAACGTGTCGGCATCTTTTGTTGATACTTTAAACTGGTCACTGTTTGTTCAGCAGAAAGAAACAATGGCGTATCTCATGACTCCCTGTGTGCTAAGATCATTCACGTGGCTATGGAAAGAAGGCAGAAGAGAAATGTGATTTATATTGAACAATTAAGAAATTTAATGGGTAGTCAGGCTGGACTTAGACCCATACAGGCAGAAACCAACTTTTTTCCCATTCAGCTGTATTGATGTGGCTGGCCACCTTTTACCATTAAGCACAGTGTCAGGGAATAGCATACTGTTAAAACAGATTCAAATTCACTTACTTGGGAAGAAACTTCTGTGCATGTTTTTTCAGTTCATGCTCTGAATGAACTTTATTTTTTTTACCCTGAATTTTTCTTTTTTATAGAAACAAGCATACCATTTGTGGATATCTTTCAGTTTACTCAGTTGGATTTCTTTAGTACCCTTTAGCCTTATGTCTTTTGAGATAAAGCGTTAGTGTTCTGGCTTAAATTTTGGTTGGAGAAAGGACAGCTTGTGGTTTAGAAGAGAGGGACTTCAGTCATGTATGAAGGTGCCCTGGATCATCTGCATTCTGAAACAGAATGAGTAGAAAAGGGTGGGTGGATCTGATGCTGGCAGAGTGATTGGATTCAGTGCAGCAAGCTATTGTATTATGCGCTCTTTGAACTTCTGTTAGATTTCAGGTAAGCAAATCTGTTTCTGAATAGATACCTGAGTAACACTGGGTGTCAAGGAAGACTAAAATGTGTTAGTAAAGGAGAAATTCGATTTCAAAGCTTAACACAAAGGTTCAGTGGTACCGCCGTGTATTTCTTGCATAGTTTTGTGTTTCCTTCAAAGAAGAGAATTTTAAGGAATGCAAATTTGAAATCAGATTCAGAAAGGTTATTTGAAAATTAGGTGCCTAAAGTCTGAAACTACTACTGCAGTGCCGTAAGCTGTTCTAAAGGTAGAAGATAATCAGAAGAAAGTGACACAATCCAAGATATCAGGTTTCAGATATCCATTTTCAGGGTAAAGATAAGCATGAAAAAATAAGAGAAGGTAAAACTAGTTAAGGGATATGCATAGATGTTCTGGGGAAAGCTTATTCTGTGAAGAAATGGGGTGATGGAATTAAGTAAATATTAGTGTTWAAAAAAAATACTTCAGCATATGCTATGTATATGCTTTTCCTGTATTTTTATGAAAATGATAAGACATGTTTAAAAAGTATAAAGATTTAAGCAACAGGAGTTAAAAAATCTAATGCAATTTACTGGCAAAGATTTTTGCATATTGGGTAGTGGAAAAAATGCTGTGAGTTCAAATGACAAAGTCCATTAATTTAACAGTGAGAACTTAATACAGGAGATACATTCTGTATTCCTGTATAGGTATGTTGCAGTTGGGCTTGAAAAGTTGCCTACTTGGAAATTGAGATAAACTAGTGTTAACCTTTAGTTAAGTGGCTTCATTAGCAGAGRGTGAGAAATACCTTTATTCCTTCCTTGAACAATGATGAAGCCATTTAATTGGTTGAGATGTATGTGATCCCTTATTTTTGAGCAGGAGATGAAACTTCATCATAATCTGTCTGTACTTCCTGATGATAAGCTTTTTATTTTCTTAGAAACTGCTGTGAAAAGTATTATGAATGGGAAAAATTATTCTTGGGATTGTGGCTTTGAAATATTACAGTTCTATTGAGAGGAAAAAGTTAATGCAATAACTTTGACATGATCCCTCAGTCTTCTTTTCTTCACTGGGGGACTCTTACTTGACAGTAAACTGTAGACACAGGTATTTAAGCATAAGTTGATGAGACTTTTGACACTATCAAAGAATGGCAGGTGCCCAAAGATCATCTTGAGCTACAGTGGGCAGGTAATGCAAACATGGGGCTGTAGAACAAAGGAGAGAAGACCCCAAAATACTCATCCCGAAAGCTGTAGAGAAAATAAGTCAATTTCTGACATCATTGTTGCTGATATTATTTTAAATCCTTTTATATTACAGCCTATAGTGTCAAGGAAAGAACAGCTACTTAATTTTAGGGTGAATCATCCTCAGGGCCTCTTTTCCTGCATTTGTGAATGTTATCTTTTCTATGCATGTTTATAGTCAATCTGGAATATTGAGAACTAAATGTAAAGTACCATAAATGTTCACTACTGTGAAGATCTGTTCACTTTTTTCTCTCCCAACTTTTTAATTAATGGAAATTCCTGAATTAATGCATTCACCTTTTAACGGTTCTGCAAACTTTCGTGTTCCAGGCCCACCCTGTTAATAGAGGCAGCTATTGTTCTGCTTCTTACAAGTCTTTTGGAGATACGAAGGGATGACTAAGAAAATGTACATCCATACAATTTGAGATTGCAGATAAGCAAAACTAATTACCATCCCTTCTCCTGTTGTCCTTTCTCTTGTCATTACTTAATGCCTTGATTTCCTTCATAATATCACTGGACCATAAAATCTGCCCTGAAGATCTCAGCGCAGATAAAAACTCTGCCAAATAAAGAAAAGAAGACAAAACAACTGTCCAAGCTGGTGAACCTTCAGAAACAGCTCATTGCAACAGACATTGAAGAGCTCTATTAAAGAAACAAAATAGCTTTAGGAATCCTTGTGCCCTTTTCATCATTGCTAGTACTTAGATTGGTATGATGCGAGAGGAAGATGAGACGTGGTGGTCGGATATTGAGAGGAAAAACCTGCTTTCATTCCAGCCGTGACTCTCATCCCTTTCACTCAGATCTGGCAATCAGGAGGAAGATCTGTGGAAAAAATGGTAGTAAAATTGGCTATATATTAACTTTTAGCGAGGAGGACATTTTCTAGGCATTTCACTTTATTGTTGGAAGATGTGGTTTGTTGTGGATAAGAAATGTTCTTGATTTTTAATTATCCTTAGGAAATAGAATTCTATTAGATTTTGTGCATCATTATATCAAAAGTCTGCCCTTGCATCTCCAAACTCCTATCAAAATCAAGAGAGTTGCATTAAAATTTATGTGAAATGTGAAAAAATATATGTATTAACTAAAAAATACAATTTCCCTTACATTGGGTTAGCTGTAATAAAAGTAAAGTACTTGGTACTTAAAGCATGATTGTGGTTTAATAAAACAATATTTTGTTTTGATACTAATTGCATGGTAATGTGGCTGGGAGAGGAATTGCATACTTGATAGAATTTGAATAGCTAGAAGAGACTATTAAAAATTAGTCTTGTTTGGATGCCTTTTGATAAAAAATAATTCTGTGAGAGAGCRCTGTGAGACAATAACTGATGGCTAAATATTCTGTATTGTTTTGCAGTATACAAAATGTGGATTCACATTCTTGTTAGAATGAAGCCAGTTAAAAAAAAAAGAAAAAAAAMCACAAAACTTTTAACTGTATGGAAGAAGGACATCAGATGAATCTTTAATTCAATAATTTCCAAAATATATGCTAGTTATGGTTTGTTTTTAACTTGTCATCAGTGTTCAAGTAGTAAATGACATTCAGAGATGACAAGTAGGAAAGGTTCACAAACATCAGGTTCTCGGTCACTTAGGATAAGGAAAAACCAGAAAGGAGCATGCATTTAAGGCATATTTATTCCTTTCCTTCCATTAGGATAGGAGGAATAGCAGTGCTTATTCTCCATGTAGCCATTTTCTTTCATCTCATGAAGGATGAAGAGCCTTTGGAGGACATGGAGATCTGTGATAATGGCACCTCCATGGGGGGAAAAAAATAGGCATGGGAGAGCATCTTGAAAGCTGGTGCTTGGCGTCTTTCACCTTTCTGCTTTCTCTTCTATTTCAGTTTGGCACATACATGAATCTTGAAGGTGGGTGATGGCAGGCTATCTAGAATTACAAACTTGAACAGGAAAATGGGCAGGTGGAAATTGTGTGTTGAATTGACAGTTAGGACATCAGATATGGGAAAACTTAACTGTAAAGGTTCTAAATGTTGAAATGTCGTAGGCATGGAGACTGTGATTATTATTACATGCTTGATTGTATGGCTTGATGTGACAAATCCAACAGTATTTCTCTGGTTTTGATGAGGTGAAATGCAGTTGTGGATTCAGACACTGAAATTCAGGTGAGTGTCTATCAGAACTTACACATGAGATGTTTGAGCACGCTGTGCCATTCTTGTATCTATCAAGAGATGCAGGGATTTGGTTGCTCTCTGGGCTTCTGCTGAGCTCATATATATGTAGTCATACAAATTTAGGTGCTTAATTCTGAATAGAATCCCATCTGGTACATTACTCATGGCAAGCTGTGTATTCAGTCTGTCTCATTTTTCTTCTCCATAGAAAGGGAATTATGGTATGTATAGAGAGCTGGGAGATTCATCAATGGAAAGCTCCAAAGCTCTCTGAAAAGAATAGGCTATATTCAGGGAGAATTTAGAATTGATGTATAGTAAGCTCTTTTTCGTGTAAAATGTTCAGCTTTGTCATATTTTGCTAGAGGATATAAGAAGAAATCTCTGAAGAGTTTAAGAAAGGGATTGAACAGTGTCTTTGAGAAAATGTAATAAGTAAACATTCACAAGTAGGGAGGCTGTTTAATGAATTGGAATTTGTTTTGTGAAATTAGTGAATATGTAAAGAACTTAAAGAACTATGGAATTCAGGTACATTATTCTTAGCACTCATGTAAATTGCAGTGCCTTTTTGGGGATATGAAAGGACAAAAGGCAGGTATGGGGAACAGCTGGTACTTCAAGTTTTTGCCAGTAGGTCAAATATTTGAAAAATTCATCTTGTCTCTTGTAATAGCTGTACTCTGCTGTTGTTTGGAAAGATTGCACATGGTGTTTGTCGTCTTTCAAGTTTGTTACTGTACATCTGCTCTCTACATGATTTTTTAAGAATCTGGCTTGCCAAGGCAGTGTCAGACTTCTTGCAAGCAGTTTAACAGCTGCTGTCCGGGGGAAGGCAGTCTGAGCTGACCTGGAGTGGTACTTCTGTGGCTGTGGGGGAAGCATGCAAAGAAAAGCAAAAATTCTTTGACTAAGTCTTTCCATAGCACACTTGCCTCTACAGCAATGAGTACTGGGATAAGCGCCTTCTAATTTTAAGACAAAAGGCAAGTTGTTATGGAGTTGTTATGCGAGTTTTTATGGGAGGGGAAGAGAGAAAGAGGAGAAAGGGAGGTGAGAATACTGAGGAAGCATGCAAAATCTGAATTTTAAAGGGTTGATCTAAGCTAACTCAAGCTTTTAATGTCCTGTCCATTCAGAATGTGTGTGGAAATCGAGTTGCTGATGCCTGGAGGGTTTGGAGAGCAGTGTCCGTTTGTACTGCAGTCAGAGTTCAGTCCAGCCAGATGTCGAATCTGATCCATGTCCAGCGAGGCACTCATGGGTTTAGTGAGATGTTAAGCGACATCTCACCCTCTTAGTTTCCTTCTCTCCCCTTTTGACTACTCTGATTTTTCTGGTCTGACACTAATGTGTCATACATTTCCAATTCAGCCAGTTGTATATGTGCAATATAGCATCTTTCTAGAGTCTTCCTCTCTTGTGCTTGATGCAGCTGATGGCTTAAAGGCAGCTGTTGGGCGTAGGTGGCCTCACAGTGGAGATGAACCCCTTTATCCAAATTATAAGTCTTTGGTTTCATTGTGTACTTAGCTGGGGTAAAATGAGTAAATTACCAATTTAGGATTGGGGCCAGTCTACTGCACTGACATAATTTTTGAAAATATTAATTTATTTGCATTAGATTTTTCAGTTATTTGTGGATGGAAGGCATTCTGTTTTTGGCTGGGGTAGAGTTATTTTTTGTCACAGGGGCTAGTAGGGAGCTGTGTTTCAGATTTGTGCTGAACCAGGGTTGTTAAATTAGAGGTGCTGTTGCTGAGCAGGGCTTACACAGAGCTACAGCTTTTTCTGCTTATTGTACTTTGACATTGTCAAGGAGAATACTGTGGTGTTTGGGAGATTTGGGAAGAGACACAGCTGGGACAGGTGACCCAAAATGACCGTGGGAGTATTCCAGACCATGTGACATCATGCTCGGTGTATAAAGTGGGGAGGAGAAGGGGGGATGTTTGGGGTTATGGCGCAGTACTTTGACTTCCCAAGTCACCATTGTGTGATGGAGCCCTGCTTTTCTGGAGATGGCTGAACGCCTGCCTGCCCATGGGAAGCAGATGTGCTTTTCTTGCGTGGGCAGCTTTTGCTTTCCCTATTAAACTGTCTTTATCTCAGCCTATGAGTTTTCTGTCTCTTCTCTTGATTCTCTCCCTCATCCAGCTGGTRGAGTACAGAGAGAGCAACTCTCTGGGGGGCTTGGCTCTTGGCTAGGGTTAAACCACGGCGGAAGGGAAGTTACTAAACCTCTGTACTGCAAAATTGAATATGATTTCTAAATGCCAGTGTATTTTATATAGTGACATCACAGTGTATTTCTTGTCTAGAAAGAAACTGGGACTGAGTGTGACTCAAAACAGGTGGAAGATGAATGTGGAAGGCAGTGGAATTGCCATTTTAAATTCTTGGTTTCTGCTCCTGGTAACACATTCCCTTCAGTCTGGTTGTGTCTCATGAAGACCCTGCAATTTAGAGGCCTGTTTTGTCTTGATTCCTCGTCTGACTTCTTGCTACATAGATTTTGAAATTAATTTAGCCTCACTTCTCATGCATTTTCTTTAAAAAGGATTAAGTTCATCTGAATTGTGTATGGTGAGGAAAAAGGTGGTTGTGCTTTAGTAGTAAGGACACAAGCTTTTTACTTGGGTTAATATCTAAATAGGTCTGTAGTGTTTAATTCAGTTAGGTAAAGGGTTTAAATTAGAAGAAACTTAATTGCAGTTGCAGAGTTCTTTTTTTCTTTTCCTCTGATTAGGAGCAGGTAGCATATTGCTTAATTTGTTGCATATATTTACTCATTGGTGTTCACTTTACCTTTTGGAACTAAACTTCAAACTGAAATGAGGTTGCTACATAGTAATTTAAATCATGCATTCAAATATGAAAGTTGTTTATTTTCCCCTACCCTCAGCCCTGGTGTGTGCTTTAGCCTGCTCTTTAGAGAAATGGGATTTCTTGTGTTGGTCTGTCACTCCCCTGATAGCTCTTGAACACACTGGACCATTTCATCAGTAAGTGACAAGTAAGAAAACAAAAARCTCAAACGGCAGTTGTATGTTTTCTTCAAATTAGCTTTTACAGGCAAAAAAGAACATTTTGTGGAGAAGGGACTTAAATAAGAGCTCCTGGTGGAAGGCATTCTGATTGTGCTCAGTATGGTAGGTSTTTCAAGAGTTAGAGACGATTAGCTGGGCCGTGCTCAGCCAGCTTCCAGCTGGACCAGAGTGCTGTGTAGGCTAGTGAGGGAGGTGCGTGAACTGCAAAAGGCAAGGGCAGGGGGCAGCTCTGAGAGTGTTGGACAGAAAGCCATGGGAAAAACAGGCCTCATCATATAATTAATTTAGCACTAATTTGTGCTCTTGATTTATTTCTTACAAATTATGTTTATATGAAGTGCATTTCCACTGTAGCGTTTACATTAGAGTGGAAGAATTCCTCATAATTATTCCTATTTTGTAGCTCCAATGCACTAGCCTGTTTGCAGAGTGTTGGTGCTAGATGTTGCTCTTCAGTAATAGTGAATTTCCAGTTTTGACTTATTTTTGATCAAGTTCAGAAAAGTGTCTGCAATGGGTATGAAGTAGTATTTTGAAATACATATGTTTGTCGAGGAATACAAAAACATAGAACAGAAACAGGAAGGTTTTTTTATCAAATACAGAAATTGTTTATCTGTTATCTCTGATGTGCTGTGTAAAATTTAGCAAACTCAGCTAACCTTAAATTCTGACATATTCAAATTGTCTCATATTAAGAAAGACGTACAATATAATTCAAGACTGCTGCTTAAAAGTCATGAGTTTGTTCCTTCCTGACTTGTTATGAAATAGTCTTACAGTTAAATAGTTTCTTTTTGTTCATTAAGGCTGTTAAGCTTTTAGAAATGTTCTTGAGAGTAAAATATTTTAAATTTTCAGGCAGAAGTAATTACAGAAATTACTGTGCAACATTTGAAAGGCAAAAGGATTTTTTAATTTACTAATGTGATTTTAATTAGAGAAATTGAAAGGCTACTTTAATTGCTTTAGTACAGTAAAAAAGAAATTTTCAGCTAAGTCTTTACCAATGAACTATGTCCTTGGTAATAATGTAACTTCTTGTTCTAGAAAATTTCCATGCCACATTGTTTTAAACAGAATATTATTCATGAGTAGTACATGGACATTGAATTGACTATAGTTTTCAAGAAAACTGCTTTAGATGTTTTTGTTTTATATCACTTCCCTCTTGGGAGAATTCTGTCTCACTTGGGCATCCTTGCTCTCAAAGCTGCTGTCTGCAGGACAGTGTTTTCTATGCCATTGTGCCCTTTTGTGATGCTTTGAGATCTCTTTTTTGTGTTTGTTTTCCCCATCTGTTGTGGTTTAGGAATGGTACTCCACACTTTAGTTCTCCCTGAGACTTTCCAAACCACACTCACTCGCTTGCTCCCCTTCTCCCTCTCTTCTGCCTCCCAGCCCCCAGGGTGGCCAGAGAGGAGAACTGGATGCACAAAAGGCAAAGATCACAGCCTGAAGTAAGAACAATTCACTGGCAACAGCAATGAGATACGAAAACAAACTAGCAGCAACAATATTAATAAGTATATAAAAAGAGGGAAGGATTCACGTGCAAAAATGCTCAAAAAAAGCAGAACCTGACTTGACAGAAGCCAGGTTGTTCCTGGCTATAGAGGAATGCACTGTTTCTTGGAAATGAGGGAGGAATCCCTTTTCCCTGCCCCTGGCAATGATGTGAGATGGTATCAAATTGCACAATGTCTTGGCCCCTCCCCTTGGTCTGGGCTGGAACCAAGACACCATCCTCATTTATTTCATTTTTCCAAGTAAACCAGTTCTGACAACTTTAGTTTTCTCAGATAAATGTCTTCCTGCATCTGGCATGTTCTCAAAAGCTGTTCAGTGAATGCCCTTATCCCATTCAGAATGCCATACAGCTCACCCTGTGGAAAACCGTCTTCTTCCTCATGCAGCTTAATTCTGAGAGGCACTTGCCCTTAGGTGTCAGATGAATTTATCATTTTTACTGAAAACCGTCAGGGCTGGGGTGGGTCGGTGTCTGACGTCACTGGGGGCTGTAGTGCTTGCTCGGTCTGTTGGTGGCCAGCTTGCCAAGGCTGGATGCCAGCCTGCTCCAGACAGTGACCTTTCCTGCCTCTCCTGTGGGGACTGCCAGTTTTTTCTAAATGCAAATGTGTGCTCAATTCCAGTGATTCTGAAACTGCAGCACAAGTCTGTGCATACAGTAAATCTTACACCAAATCTAAGGCAAAAAGTCTACATTACCTATATTGCCTTTACTCTCTGCTGCTCTGCATGCTCCTGTCATGTTCTGGCAGGAGTGGACGACTCCAGTGCCCTGGTGGGAATTGTACAGTATCTTACAGTGGGAAGGCTGAAGCAAGGCTTTAAAAGAAGAAAGGTGAAGTACTTTTTGGAGGAAAAAAAGCCTGAATGTTTGCTACACTGATTCAGAGCTCTTATTTCATTTTTATAAATGTCATATGTATTTGTTTGTAAATTCCAGATTGTGAGCCATGCCTTTGGTGAAAAGGAACATTGAACCACGGCATCTCTGCCGAGGAGCTCTGCCAGAGGGAATTACAAGTGAACTGGAATGTGTAACAAATAGCACTCTTGCTGCTATCATACGCCAGCTAAGCAGCTTAAGTAAGTATCTGTAACTTCCTGCAAGTATTTGATTCATGATGAAAAGCTTTGAGATGGATTGTTTTAAATAGCAAAAGTATGGTGTGGGACATTACCATTTATGTATTGCAATAATATGCTATAATAATAATTGCCTTTATGCTCTTGTATATTTTGAAGTGTATTAAAAAACCCAACCCTCCCTCCATCCGCAAACCCCACTCCAAAAAACAAATTAACGAAAAACCAAACAAACAGGAAAAAAAAACACGTCCAAGAAAAGCCCCAACCAAAAGACAAGAGCATAGAGGACCAGAAATTTTTCTAAGGTGAGAGAAATTAGTGCGAGAAACAAGACCAGCACTTGAGTTCTACAGGATTGAGCCAGTAATCTCTTCTGCCTCTTGGCATCAAATGACACATTTGAATAAAATTTTAGTTTTTCGTAGTGTGCTAGTATTTCTTAAGCCTTCTCTTTTATATATATGTGTGCTCAATTCATATGAATGAAATTAAGCACATTGAAAGGATGCCATTTGCTGAGCAGGCTGCTGTTGAGGCAGGCTAACATCAGCTCTGTACAGAGTAGCCTACACACCACACCTGTCAGGTGACACCACCACTAGCAATTCTAGAAGTATGACTGGAGTGTTTGCAAGATGAACAATATTTTTGATGAAAGGGATAAGAGATGTTTTTCAGACAGTCTTTAACAATCAGCAGCTGTTGTTTGTGCTGATAACGCTGCTCCTAGAAAAGAAATTACTGCTTCATCAGTTGCTTCTCTTTGTAAATGGACGTGGTTTTCAAACTGAGAGTCTGTATGGAGCTCAGACTGTGGAGCCCACTGGTGTTCAGTTCATGATGATAGAAAAAAGCCTTTGCTTAGAGAAAGAGGACAAGAGACACAGCATTTCCTCTTTGCAATAGTCAGGGATTTAGGGATTTTTCTGAGGTGGAGGTCCATCTGAATCATCCTGTGTAATGAGCATTTGTAAAACTGTCATCTGTGGTATTGCTTAGACCTGTTGATATAGGGATTACACCTTCTTTTTGACCAATTACCTTTGGCAGGATATCCCACAATGGAAGTTGATCTGTTTTTTCCTTTTGATGCTTTCTTGTTCTAGTGTGATGAAAAATAATGAAAGGTGCTTTCATCTTGTGTATTTCCATAATAATTGGTGATTTTGCGAAATCTTTATCCTGTTCTCCTGGTGATATCTTTTCCAGGTTGAAGTGTCCTGATCTGTAAGTGATCTTTTTGAACAGAAACCATTTTGTATTTCTGATCACTGTTATTTCTGCTTTGGATATGTAAGTTAGGGTATGTTGTGGGTTTTTTAAGATGGAGTGTTGAGGGCTTCAGATCGTATTCAAAACAGACTTCTGTTTTATCATTATTGCTCTAGGAATTTGTAGAATTTTGATTCTTGCTGAGCATTAAATTATTATTTTCAGATAAGCTTGCAAGTGATCCTCTATCTTTCTTGAACAGCAGCTGACAATTTAATGTCTAATGTTATTTGGAGTTACTTTGTGTTTGCATTGTCATTGAGTTTCATCTTCTGTTTTCTCAGACAGTTGCTTAGTAGTGCCATCCTTAAGTTTCAGAAAAGTGAGAATGGCTAATGTTCTAATTATACTGAAGGAGACCTCATTTTGAACGATAAGATCTCATTTTGGTGTTGTGCTATGATTGTCCAAGTGTGGATAATACACTTTTTACTTGTCTGACTTGCTAGGGATGTGTACAGCTTTCATTTATCCCAATTTGGTCTTGAGGCTAATCTGTTATACAGTGTATTTAGATCCTCTTATGATTGTTGCTGAGGAACTGACTACTTATATCTGGCAGTTTTTAGTGAATTTCTAGGGTCATCGGAAGTCTTTGTAGATAGCCCCTAAAGTTCTGTTAGTGCCAAGTTAAAGATCTATGCAAATAAATGGTGTGTCCTTAGTCTTAACAGGTGAATATGTGGTATTTAACAAGTGAAATGCACCACCATTCTTATGCACAGTCTGAAATATGTCATGTTTGCAGAGGGTTTTTCTGCAGACAGCATTTGCTTTGCCTGTCTTTCGAGCCAACTGGGAGCAAGGAAATGATCACAGAAAAATGCTGTGCTGGAGCTGAAGTAGTATGTCCTGCTGACTGCATCTGAGCTGGTTGGTGTTCTCACAGCTTGAGGCATAGAGCAAGCAAGTTCAGGTCTATCTTGCAGTCACACTGGGTTTTTAATGTTGCACTGTGAGTTGAGTGTGGATTTTAAAAACTGGCAGGTCTGTGCTGTTGCACACAAACTTGGCTTGCTTCTGCCTCTGCTCTTTTTGGGAGACATGAATGAGTTCCTATCCAAAGGGAATGTGCTCTCAGGAGAGCTTTTTCTGTATTATGTTTTCAGATTTGGGTTCATTTCCAGCCAGCTGGCTCAGAGCACAGGCAAAGTGAGCAGCATTCTCTATGAAACTGTGCACTTTCATGTGAGGCAGAATCTTGTCTAGGAGATTCACGGCTGCTTGGGAGGAGAGAATCTTCTGGAGGGGAAGGACAGGGAGCACTTGCAGCCTATACTTCTWAGTAGCATGGAGGAAGTGTATTCTGTGGAGACTTGGAAGACTTTTTTTTCATGCAGAGAACAACATTCACCAACTTGCCGCCTAGTATTTTCTTGGGTAGATTGGTTATTGGCTCAGTTTCACTAGTTTTTGTGCAGGCTTGAGCACACTACACCTCTCTGTGTCACTTTCCTCTGTAGTACTGCTGAACCAGGCTGGGTTGGAACGGTTGCTTGTTTGCCATTAAGTATCATGCTAGAGGTACTGTGAAAAAGGAGATGGGAATCAAGACCGAGTCAGTAACAGCCTACCACTTTTGTACCTTCAAAAAAAGACGAGGGTAAAGTATGATTCTAATGTTTCTAGTTAATGCAGTTACAAATGGGTGGGTGGAATCACTTCTTCTGTAGTTGGAGGGAACCTTAGAAGGAAAGACTGCATAATTTCTTAGATGGGTTTTTAAATGAATGTATAGGTTGGCCACATGTTGGGCAACACCTATTGTTTTTAAATGATTGTCTTACAGTACCGAAGTCAGCTCTCAAATTAAAAGACACATGGTTTTTTCCTGTTTGTTTCTGTTTTATTAAAGATCTAATTTAAACAATGGCAACATAAAAAACACTTGAAGTATTATTTTATTTCTAAAACTTCCTGCATCATGTTAATCACAACAGCATGTCCAATACTGCTTTGCCATGTCACTGTTTTCTCAGACAGGAGATTGACAATCTGTCTTTCACATGTTCTGGGCTAGCAAGTGTTGGAAAAAAAATCAAGTATTAAAAGAAGTATGCTTCCACTTTGCCTTCTGAAAGATAACTGACAAACATCCATCTCCTTGACTTCTCTAGGAGTAATATGTTTAATCTTGGGATGTGGCAGTCCTCTCTCAGCAGGCTGATTTCAATATATTAACATAAACTAACATCTATTAAAATTGATTGAGCTCTGAATACTAGTGGCTGAAGAATGTAATAACTGCTTTATTTAGCTGAAGAGTTGTAAAGCTTATTTTTTGCGTACCTTGGAATAACATCTTCATTTGGAGCAACTAAATCAAGTGGGGATTATAAATAAATTTCAACTAGCTGCTGGGAACACTCAGAGAACACTTTTAGCATGCAGGCAGTTGAACCCTGGCACAGGTAGCCCAGAGGAGTTGTGGAGCCTCCATCCTTGCAAGTGTTCAAAACCCAGCTGGTCAGAGTCCTGTCTCATTGTGCTCTGAGCCGGGAATTGGATCAGATGATTCTGAATTTCAGCTGTTCTGTGCTTGTGTGTGACTTCTGTTTTGGAGGGGGAGGAGATTAGGAGCAGGTRGATAACATACCTTTCTTATCCACCTTCCACATATATATATTAAGCAGAACTTGCACATACTGACATATCTTAACATTTTGGATTAGTTATTGGCTGATTTTACACATAGTAATGAAAACTATTACTGGTAAAGTCCTTCATTTAATGGCAATCACTTTTTTTCTTGTGATTCACAGTGTTTTCAGATAATGTTTTAGTCTACTTGTTGTTTCCTCTCCCCTCCCAGGTAAGTGACCAAGAGAAGGCCAAATTGTCCTGTTGACTTCCTAAGTGGATCTATTTTTTTGCACTGAGTTATTATCTCCAGATGTTCAGAAAATGGGATCTTAATGGAAATTTTAATTGTATTTTTACTTTTCTTTGTGAAGTATTAAGGTTGGTTATTGAACCAACTTAAAATGTCAATAATGGGTGCATTGGAAGTCCCTGTCATTTAGGTGGTTAATTAATATTCCAAATTCTTCCAATTAATTAGATAGTTTTACTTTGCCCCCGTCCATTTTTCCTCTTCAGACTCTTCTTGATGCAGGTTATAACAAGATGAGCTTAATTCAGAAGTAGGGTTTTAAAATTTGTTTTTGTTTTAAAAGCGTGGTTTAAAAGTGCAGGGGACAGGACTTTTCTTTCTACAAGGATTTCTTGAGGGGGGTTGGGCTACAGAAATTGTAGAAGGAGACATCTTAAATGAAATAGCAGTATCTGGGTAAGAGGGACCATCAGTTCAGTGAGTGGGAGCAATGAGTTTCAGTGGAATCTGAAATTTGTAGGTGAAGTTCTGGGGCAGGTGAGCTATTAAACTGGGGATCCGGAACCACTGATCTGGAGTGGATGAGAGTTGTGGAGTGGGGCACGAAGAGAGTCAAAGCTGCCTATGCCTAGTCCTGTGGGAGGACTGGGAGAGGAATGGCCATGCACAATGATCTGTGCATCAGGGAGGGATTTGGTTTATCATGTGGTACCTTCTGTCCACTGTAGCACTTTCAGGGAAGGGCCTGAGGCTGCAAATCTGCGAGGCCACACTTTGACTGTGGTGTCCAGTTCTGGGCCCCTCAGTTCTGGAAGGACATTGAGGTGCTGGAGTAGATTCAGAGAAGAACAACAAAGCTGGTTAAAGGTCTGGAGCACAAGTCTGAGGTGCAGCTGAGGGAGCTTGGGGGTGTTTTGCCTGGAGGAAAAGAGGCTCAGAGTGGACCTTATTGCTCTCTACAAGTGCCTGAAAGGAGGGTGTAGCCAGGKGAGGATTTGCCTCTTCTCCCAGGTGACAAGTGACAGGATGAGAGGACAAAGTCTTAAGCTGCTTCAGGAGAGGTTTAGGTTGGACATGAGGAGGAATTTCTTCACCGAAAGTGTGATTAGAAATTGGAATGGGCTGCCCAGGAGATTATGGAGTCACCATCCCTTAGAGGTGTTTAAGGAAGGACGGGATGTAGCGCTTGGTGTCATGGTCTRGTTGACGTGATAGTGTTTGAATATTGGTTGGACTCCATCATCTCAGAGGTCTTTTCCAACCGAATTGATTCAGTGATTTGGTGATCTGGACTGCTTTGTCCATTGTCACAGTGATTGAGAGCATAGAGCAGGTGAAAGGGAGGCTGAAAAGGTTGTGCACCAAGTTCAGTGTGGCCATGGGTAAATGTGGTCAGTGGCCTCTGACCCTCTTTCAAATGACTCCAGGGACAGAAGCGTTTGCAGCTGGCATTTGTAGAGTTAAGTGGGCTGCTGTTTTTTATCTGTTTAATGCTGTTTTAATTTTTATGTTGGCCTATGCTACTATGAATTGCAAGATTTTAGTTTCAAAATCTACTTCAGAAGCTTTTATTGACTGCAGTAACTTCAGGCCTTTTTATCACAGAGGCAGGTTTTTAATGCTCAGTTGTCTGACAGTTGGCACTAGCTCAGCTACATAAGGATTATAATTTGTAAGTCTCCCTGTGTTTTTAAGAAGACTGCGAACCAGGATGTCCAACAGAATTGACTTCAGGCAGAATTTATGGTATATTTTGACTTTTTTGTACAAATCTGTTGCCCCAAATTTTGCTGAATGACAAACTGCGCTGTTCTAATCCTACAGCTACTGTATTTTATTATACTTCATGATATTGAAGCCATTTGTCTTGTATTTTGTAAGCCACTAGCAAAGGGATTTCCTTGTCTGTTTTCTTACACAGGCAAACATGCTGAAGACATATTTGGTGAATTGTTTAATGAGGCCAACAGCTTCTACATCAGAGCAAATTCCCTTCAAGACAGAATTGATCGCCTTGCTGTCAAAGTCACCCAGCTGGATTCAACAGTGGAAGAGGGTAAGTAATTGCCTGAAAGCATTGAGCCAGAAGTGATGTTGACAAGAGCACAGTATTTAATTGCACAATAACCTCTGTCGTTTCAAAGTAATCCTGTAACGATATTTCATCTTGTTGTCTCAGTAAGGCAAGCTGGGAATAATCACTTTAGCAGAGCAAGTGAAAGTATTCTTGAGTCAACAAGCCCCTGTAGTAATGGAGCCATTAAGCTGCCTTTTTCATGAGGAAAACTTTGAGTTTGTGAGTGTAATAAATCATAAATGAAAAAATATAGACCTTACTGGGGGTAAGTCAGAAAAAGTTTGGACTGAGTGACTCCATCAGTTTCAGAGTAGGATAATCACGAACTACATTAGTACATTAGTCTATTCTGTGGTCATCAAAGATCTTATAATACTCTGTATCTAAACAAGGCACTGTGTTTGGATCAACCAGGTGAAAATCTTTAGGGGGTTCTACTCACTAGAAACTGTATTTCCTTTAAAAATATTTTCTGCTTATGAGCTTGGTCATTCACTTCATAAATACACAGTAAAACCAAAGGATTTAAGTAACATTATTTTTATATTGTTTGAAAGCACTTATTTGGGTAGATAAAGCATTTCTCTGTCTAGCTTTAGAAGCTGTTAATGTGCATCTTGGCCTCCATGCTACATGTCTGAGCCAGCTAATGCCTATACTTCCTGTTTAGATGATTCCTGACATTTACTAAAATGTAAAAAGCTTTTTATATCAGTACAGTAGTGTAATATTGACTCAGTAGTAGTTAATGCTACTTGTGATATATTTAATAGTACTATTTATATGGCTTATATATTTCACGTGCCATTCAGATTTTTGTAGTTTAAGTATTTATAGTGCCAATTATTACTGCCAATATTAAATTTTAGTGTTGACATTTAATAGTGTAATGGTGTAATATTTAGCCTTCCTTTTTTAGCTGGTTACTGTCTGGAAATCATTATGTGTTGCCGTTTTATGRTGTTGGAACATATGAACTGTTAGACTATCACAGTTGCCCAGAGAAGCTGTAGATGCCCTATCTCCAAAGAGACCTGGTTGAGTGAAGGGTGTCCTTGTCCATGGTAGGAGGGAAATTGGAATGAGATAATCTTTAAGATCCCCTCCAAACCAAACCACTCTGATTTTTTGGTACAAGCACCTGCATTTTTCTGTCTTAGGAGTCAAGAGCTATATGGGAACATAAACTAACCTCCTGTGGGATCATTATTCAGCTTAGTTTTTGAGGCATATTGTGTTGGTACTATGAGCAAACTAGATGATATTAATACTCTGTACTTTTGGAAATGGCAGTTCTCGTCTTGGTTTTGCTGGTTTTGTTCCCCCTCCCCTTTTTTTTTTAATGCCTCGTTAATGTCTCATTAGTGTTATGCAGTAGCACCCAGCTAGTTTTCAGAGTTTGGAGGATAATTAAAAGCAATCTTTTGGAAGGGGAAACTAGTGTATGGACTGAGAATTTAATCAGTGTTTATTTTAAATTGACAGCAGTTGTTACTTTTGCATTGCTAATCATACTTCCTATTAATAAGCTGTATATACAAACTGCGGTCACCTTAGTGTCAGTAGTAAATTTTATTAGGTGTTTCACTGTAGAAGTTGAAGTCTTTATAAGAATTCATTGTACTATTAGAAATAGTGTGTCTCTGGATAGCTTCGGCATTTAAGCAAAATGTCAATTGCAAGGTTGTTTTAAAAAGCCCTTCGGATTTGATTGCATCAGTAATTTCTTATATTCTTAGCTATAACTAATACAGTGTATATAAAAAAAATATATAAAAAACTACAGTTGAAAAAACCTTTAAAAATAACTGTGGTAAAGTTTTAAAAAATATATAAATAACTTATTCTAAAAATCTCCAGAAAAATGGTGGGGTTTTTTTGATTCTTTTGAATGTCCCCCATCAAACAAGAATAAAACAATTCAGATATATACATCTAAAAAATCTGTCTGAAATACCTTTTACTTACAGGCAGATTTAAATAAAAATACTTTTAGAAATGATATTTTGATACTTCAGATTATGTGAATGGGGGAATGTGTATTAGACATTAAATATTCTTAATTTTTTGCTATTGTAGAAGTTACAGAAGAAACTAAGTAATTTTTGGAGTGAGAAGCAAGACCTCAGCACAGATAACAAAAATAGCTGGGCAGAGAAGTCTGAGTGGGATTTGGTGTCCATCATGACAGACAATAACACTGTAAAATTTCATCCCTTTATCTTTTTTCAGGTCATCAGTATACTACATTTTTGGCTGTTACTGTTCATTTGCCTTTTGAAATTTCTCACAGTTTGTCCTTGAGACTCAATAAATTGGATGAATGGGCAAGAAGTATTAGATGAAATATCAATGGCAATAAAAGCAGGCTAAGCCGGTGCATTTTGTTTGCACAAGTCCTACAGCTTACCCTCTTATAAAACACTTGGATTGAGGCCAGAAGTGGTCAGTGTCATTGTAGACAACCCAGTGAAGACTTCAACATCCTCTTCAACTTCAGTCTAAAACCTGTATTTGAGGGTGCTCAGGGGTGGAAGATGATATCAAGAGTTTACTGTCACTTTTAAATTGTGATTGGCCTTTAACTGGATCTTCTTTAGCAACGATTGCTGCATTTCATGAAAACTTGTATTAACAGTGAAAGAAAGCCTTGATAAAAGTGACAGGAACAATTAAAACCAACTTCAACCTTTCATTTGAAAAGAAAGAATGAAAAGCCTGGTGTCATTTTCCCCAGAGCTGTGTATGTGAAAAGATAAAATGAAAGTATGAGAGTATTTCTCTCTGTAGAGACACAAGCAAAACATAAGAGCAAGGAGTGTTTAGTTATATGGGAAGACATAGGAGTTGAAAGAGAATAAAATGAAAGTAATTCTGTCTCTCACAGGAGATTGTTGCAGCTGTAATTTAATTATACTTAGAATGGGCTGGAATATGTGTATAGATACCATGTGCAATTATAAAACACCCTGTGTCAGTGGAATACCATACCTTGTGTTTCAGTCTTGAACCCAGTCTTTCTGCTGTTAGAACTCCAGGATAAACCTTATAAAAAGGGGAAAAGGTTGGACATCTGCATGTGACAGCATTCTTGCATCATTTTCCAAGATACAGTCCACGGTCCTGTTATTTTAAGTAATGTTCTGGACCAAGTGCGACTTAAATCTGTTTTATTATGGTAATTATTACATGCCGTTGTGCCTAGTTATCAGGATTATCCACTAAGGGAAGACCTGTCTTTGTGTTAACTTGCTGAAAATATTTCAAATAAGTAGTGAAAAAAAGAATGTTGTGTATCCGCTTTCATTCCTTTCAGACCTATAGTAAATGTATTTSTGTTTCTAACAGTGTCCTTACAGGACATCAACATGAAAAAAGCATTCAAGAGCTCAACAGTTCAAGACCAGCAGGTAGTTTCAAAGAACAGCATTCCGAACCCGGTGGCTGATATTTATAATCAAAGTGACAAACCACCACCTCTGAATATTCTTTCACCTTATAGGTAAGGAAATATTGATTGTTTACCTTCTTGTACTTTACCCTTTATTTCCTAATCGTATGCAGAGAATAATTATAGCAGAAGGGAAAAGCTATATTGATTATTGAGATTTGATTTTTCAAGACTGATAAAACTCAATCTGCAATAAATAATTTATTTTTTTAAAGAATGACATAGCACAGCATTTTCAGTGTATTTTTTTTTAAGAATAAGAATTTTTAACTGGAAGGTGAATGTGTAGGATTTATGACCAAGGGATGTGTTTTTGCTGCTGCTACCAGACAGTGGTGGTATTTGTTTATGGACTTCCAGTTAGTAATGGTTCTTACTGATCAGCTTGAGGTTTGGATGATGGTCAAAGGTAAATTTTTTTTGATTGAAAGCACACTATTTCATGTATTTTTAGCTTTTCTTCTGCTGCTTTTCCAGGGATGATAAGAAAGATGGATTGAAGTTCTATACCGATCCTTCCTACTTTTTTGATCTTTGGAAAGAAAAAATGTTACAGGATACTGAAGATAAGCGAAAAGAAAAGAGGAGACAAAAGGTAAAAGCAGAAACATAATAGTGCATTTGTGCATTACAATTTTATGTGCAGTTGCCCAGGCATAAAAATTTCCAGGTCATACTTAGTTTGTGTGCATGGAAAGATTGTTCCTCTTGTGTGGCTGTAGATTCAGTACATTCCATTTTTATAGCTTATCCTGTCTATTTTAAGAAGGCAGCAAATTGAATTTTAGGAGTGCTGTGGTTATCTTCCAAGATGCTGTTTTGAATCCTTTGCCAATATCTGTTTATTAGTACCCAGAGAAATGGCCCTGTTATGCTCCAGAAAAAGACCCTGTAATGGGAGAGGAAGAGAGTTGGAATTAAGAGTTTTTTCCATTCCAGTGTCCCATTCTTTCCATTCTGATTTTAAAGGAAAAAATACAGATGCCTTTATAAGAATTTAAAAAATCACTTGAGCATTTCTTTATTCCTGTAGAACAATTTCTACAAAAGTACTTTATAAGTTACTTTTAGACTTCAACTTAGGCAACACATCCTGCTTATTTCCATCCATGTTATATTTTCTGTAGATTTTAATTGTCTTATTACAGTCTACAAATGCAAATATGCTCAATTCCAGTCATGTAGTATTATAGCCCTACATCACAGAAATACCCCTTGATAAATTCCAGCTGAAGTACTACTTGATTTGATTAAATATATGCCAAGTCCAACTAAGAAGAAAGCAGCATAGACTTGAGTTTCCATGGATAAAGTTCACTTCGTGAGGGAAGAAATCTCAGATTTAGCTTTCCAGAAAATGATTTTCATGCATTTCATGATCTTTGTCCTTTGGAGGGCAGGATGGTTTGGGTGAGATGTGTCCCAGGCACACTTTGTTCCACAGGTTGCTGAACCAAATGTTCTTTTTCTTTTATTCTTGTCCTTATGTTAGCAGTAACCAGGAATGAATCCAGAGCATTTATTGACAATTTGATAGCTGAACTTAAATTTTCAATCTATTAAATGAGAATTCTTTACTCAGTTTGTGGTCTGCAGAAGCACAAAACTTGATAGTTGAGAAACTGTGCAGATTAAATAAATGTGTATTGTTTAACAAAGTACAAGCTAGACACCCAAATGCCATCCTACTCAGCTGACCAAATACAGCTGGTTTTTAGCGTCAATTTTTTAGGTGCTCAGTGAAATCTGAGAGTAGTCCCTGCACCAGAGAATCTRTTTTCCAGTATTATTTTGATAAGTTGCCCTAAGTGCTCTAGCTGTTGCAGCTGGAGGTTTATGAGCTGCTTAATTTTCTTGCCTCAAATATCATGGTTTTTGTCTCTTTATACAGTTTAATTGAGAATATCTGACAGGCTTCCTCTGACTTGACTCTTTCAGGCAATCTTTTTCTGAAGAAAAATGTAATTTTAATTCTTTAAGTTTAAAATCTGTGTAGTCTATTTTTTACTTTCTGTAGATCAGTGTCTGAGAGTTCAGTATAGTTTTGACTTGGTATGTACCAGCAGTATTCTCAATTGAATGGCTGTAGGTAGGGCAGTTGTGATTAAACAAAGGATAAACTGTTTTAATTTGCTCTTTATTGTGCTGGCTTTTTATCTGGGAATAATTAGCTATTCAAGCAAGTAAAAATGTCTAATATTGATTGGAAAGCTTGTATTTCAGAAATCATTGTTGATGACTTATGTTTTGGTAGGATTTTATAAATTTGTGGTCAGGAAAATACTCTAGGCTCATGCTTCCAGTTTTTTGAAAGTATTGCAAATACTTGCTGAAGCTGCTTYTTATTACTAGCTCTTAATTCTTTATTAAGATGCTTGAAACATCATTTGCTAATTCTTGATGCAAATATCAAACTTACAATTAACTCAACCCTGTTTGAAGGCTCTAATATGTTTTGTGTTCGCTGAAATAATTTCCTGCCAACATGAATGACTTGTTTTCTGGCTTAATCTACAGCACCCACTTGTCTGCCACAGCTTCTATTACAGTTAGTTTGAAAAAGTAACTCCTCTTAATATTGCTTTAATTTTCTGAGAAATATTTCCAGCTGTAATTATCTAGAAAGGCTTTACTCCCCTACAACTCTGTCATTTTTGCCCTGCGTCGTAAAGCTCGAGCTGTCACCATTGTCTAGGGAATGAAACTGCTACTGATACAGCTTAAAACTACTCTTAGAGGTACATGTAGCTTTGTCAGCTGCTAGTAATAGGGCTGTCCCACTGTTTTAGAAGATATTTAATGTTTTAGAGATGTATTGATGTAATATTTAATCAAAATATCACTACCAGTAGGGTTTAGTACTGCTTGAGTAAAAAGGATTCAAGTGTATTTATTCATTACCATGCTTACAGATGCTGATCTGGAGCAACCTGTCCAGCTGAAATCTGATCCAATTAAAACCAGCTAAGCTTTGGGCTTATTTTTTGTTGTTTATACATCCACATGTATAAACATTTTTAAACTTTTGAAAATTTTTAAAACTTTTTATAAACTTTTTTTTTCCCTAAAAAAAGCTGATCTCTTTAAAACTAAACTTCTAAATAATAAGCAGTAACTGTAAGCAGTTATGTAAGCAGTCACGATTGTACAGGAATTGTATCAAAATGATTGTCTTCCGGGTAACATCATGTATTTGTCAAAAGGTGAATATTTATTTTACTTAGAATCTTGCAAGAAATACATAGTTGTGACCCCCAGATGACAAAATTGTTGTTCTGAAAGAAGACAAAATGAAGTGTTTTCAGTGAAAATGCTTACTTGAGCTTTCTTTTGAAATATAACATGACTCAGGAACCAGGATAAAAGTCAAAAATTTAAAAAACCCAAAATATTTGCAGCAAGTAATTGAAAAAGACAGATGAGAAGCTTTTAACAAGCATATATTCAACCATGGCAATTAGTGAAGCTATATATATTTAAAATAAAGCGTGACTAAATCTGTGTCCTTTCTGCTTCAGATCCTCTGTTCGCAAAATTTGATGTGAAAAAGTGGTTATCAGACATAAAAAGGGTGTGATTCTAAGAAACTTTTTGGAGGAAAAATATTTTGGGAGAACTGATTAAGAACCGAGATGATCATTGTTATTAAACATAAATTAGACCAAAAATCTGTTTACTGTAGAAATAAGCAAGAGTTGTCAAAACATTTGGGTGTCGAACTTCAAGAAGTCTTTTCTGACATTCTAAATGTTAAGAGGGTCAGCAGGTCCCTCATGCAAATATGCATGAATGAGCAAGAGATCCAAAACAAGGACAGGGAAGCCATTTGTTAGTTTTTTGTTAGATATGTAATGCCTAATACATTATTTCAGAATTATTTACTCAGTGCTGTTTGACAGTTGGTGTAAAAAACCTGTGTTCATCTGTGATGAACTTTTTGTTGAACTGGCTTTCCAACTATTATCCCCTATTTTGTGGGTCTAAATTCCCCAGTGAAAGGCTTGCCTACTAGAATTTGACCAAGCTCTTCTCTCAGTACAATCCACTGACTGCATTCTCAGAATAGCAATATAATTATTTTCTGAGAAACTATTTTTCTAGCAGCCAAAAGCCTAACACCAACCTACTAAGAAATCAGACATGTATTCTAAGGTGTAGGATCTAGAGCTGATTGAAAAAATACCCCTATGCTCTCATGAATACTGAGAAAAGGAGTAGCAGACCCTTCTCAGTCTGAATTGAGCAGTCTTGTTCATTTTTTGTGCAGAAGCACCAGTATTAGTTTTATATTCATACTGAGCAGGCAGTATGAATAGGTGAGAAGTAGGTGAGTACAACATTTCCAAGGTGTGAAAGCATCCGGTCCCAATATTAGGAGATCTTGCTATGAGTGAGGTAAAGATAAATAGGTATGATAAACACTGACATTGGTTGAGCCTGATGTTGTATTTATTGAAAGATAAAAGCAGCCAAGTTTGTCATGAACCTATCAAGCTGTAATATACTGCTGGCCTGAGTATTGCTGACTCACTGCAGAGAGAATTAGTGTAATTCATTTTTATATCAATGGTGAGAAGAAACTAGGAGGAATTTTGGTAGTTAATTAGATCTAAGAAGGGAGARGATGTTAAAACAAACAAAAATAATTTCACATAGACTATGGAATAGGAAAGTGTGTCCAGTTTCTCCATACTTCCCCTGACCCAGTTGATTGTGACCATAATGAATAACCAGAATRGCCCTGAGCTTATTTTACATTCTCAGAAGTTTGGTTTTCAGGAGACGAAAATTACAAGTGTTTCAGAGTGGTCTAAATAAGAGACCAGAAGTGATGTCAGAAGTTGTTGAACTTTCTGGCTTTTAAGATTGGTCCCATTTCTGTATTAGGAAAACCAAGCAATTGGCATCACAGTAGCGCATGCATCCTTACGGATCAAAAGTCYTGCTACTAATGAGGTCATTTTAGTGCAGAGAAATTTTATGAAGACTTGACTTCATCTGTAAATCTGGTCTTATTTTCATGCACTCTAACTGCATTTTAACCAGCTTTTTTCCTTTCCTTTTCTCTTTCTTTGCATGCTTTATTTCTTTTGTTTGGACATTAGGAGCAAAAGCGTATAGATGGCACCACCCGTGAGGTGAAAAAGGTTAGAAAAGCCAGGAACAGACGCCAGGAGTGGAATATGATGGCATATGACAAAGAGCTTAGACCTGACAACAGGTTGTCTCAAAGTGTGTACCATGGAGCGTCTTCCGAGGGATCACTGTCCCCAGATACTAGGTCTGTTTACAGCAAAGCTGTTTGTTATACCACAGTTGTATGTTCAGCAATTCTGAGTAGAATTAGGTGTTTTTGCAGGATGGGAGTAGTTAGACAAAACGTACAACGCATGTTTAAAACATTATTTTCAAATTTATTTTTAAGCATAAATGAAATAACAGATTCTCTAATGATTTTTTTCTTCCTCAGCTTCACATGAGCATTTTGTCATCTTAATGTTATGTACTGCAGAGAAAGAAGTGTTTGCTGCATGCTTTGTATTTCATCTTCAGTAKCTGTAGTTACAAAGCATTTAAGCCTCTACTAGATAATGTCAGTAGCTCTTCCTTAGTGTCTGGTCTGTTGTTYGGTGCCCTGCTGGTAGCTTAATAAATATTTTTCTGTGATCTACTCAGTCAAGAATACTTTTGCCTGTAAGGAATACTTTGGTGGGAGAAGAGTTCAGCTTTTTGATGTTGTATTAGTCAAAAAACCAAGCTACAAAACCAGATGAGACGTTGCTGCTTGAAATAACAAAAATCTCTGCTTAGAGATAATGCAGCAGAATTCATCTTCATTGAGACTGAGATTCCCTTTGAGCTCAGTGGGAGCTACATGATGYGCATTGAAGTCTTAGTTTTTGCACTAAGCTGGTCTCACCAGAGCATTTTCCCACTTACTTTATTTCCTTTGTCTGTTGTGATTAAGTACTAGCAATAGGCATAGAAATAAATAGGGTCCACTGGAAAAAGTGTTTAAATTGTTGAATGGCTAGGTTGAGGAAGCAGCTACCACTGCAAGAGTGTGGAATGATACCTTTAGTCCACTGTACAGTGGAGATTAATTTAAATGAAAAAAAATCTGCTCAGAACGTTGCAATGTTGTGGCCTTCGTGAAAAGTAATGAACTTGTAATTGAAACATAGTATTTGATATTGCTATTGGTCTTTCAGTAATGTATTCAGACTCTCTCACTGTCTAAAAACTGTTGTTTGTTTAGTTTTATTTTTCAGTTTCTAATGCAAAACTTTCTCCTATTAGTCTTAATGAAACACTGGAGACTGACAAAGCTTTACATAGGTTGACCTAGCAAAAGCTGTGGATTTTTCCATCAGGAGTTCTGTTTCACACTTTTTGAGTCWTTTTTTTTCAGATTTATCTCCTTGCTTCCAGGATTCCTGAGTTTAAATTAACATATTGAAGTGATTTGTTTTTATCTCTCAGCAATGTCAACACGTGTTTGGTTGTTTGCCGATACGTGGTATTTGCAGTGTGGGGGATTTTTTTAAGCAAAAATTTTAGGATGCATCTGTTTTGATGTTGTTTGTGTGGCAGATACCTTGTACTTACATATGCCTTTTATATTTTATAAATTATGGAATATTTTACATTTCAGTGAATCAAATATCTGAGATTGAATCCTGAAATCTGTTTTACGTCCATGAAGCATTAATTCTGAGAATGTGAGGTGGAGAGAGGGCTTTCTATTTTTTCACCTTGTCTTAAGCTCTAAAAACMCCATACATATAGAAATACGTACTGGTTTGAGAGACATTTTCATGCTGCCAGCCGCTGCATGAGCAGTGTTCTGTAAGTCAGATCCCAAATAAGTGTATTTGGTTATACTGTCTTTTTTTTCCTAGTCCTAAAATAAAAAAAAAATTGGTCGCATATCTTCTCATTTGCTACTTGTAAGACTTAAGCATTAAATGTTGACATCCCGGTGTTTGGACTGTGGCAATTTACAATGTATTTGTTGTTATACTTATTGTACTTTAGAGGGAGAAACACAAGCTGAATCCAAACAGAAACCAGCAAATTAATGTGAGAAAAGTAAGAACAAGAAAAGAAGAGTGGGAGAGAAGGAAAATGGGCATTGAGTTCATGAGTGACGCAAAGAAAATGGAACAGGCAGGAAGCATGAAAGAGGACAAAATGCCCAAAGGGTTTGTTATTTTGTTTTGCTCAAAGCCCTGGCTTTTTGTTGCTTACCTTGCTTCCAGTCTCACAGATTAAGTGCATCAGTTCACTGTGTCCACTAAAAGCCAGGCTGCACCATTGTTCATTACTAAAACAAGTCTTCACAGTAATGGGATGAAAAGATCCTTTTGCTCCCTCTCTTGGGCTTATTCGACAGAACATCCTAGACTTTGTATCTTTATGAACTCTCTGCTCAACTAATACTTATATTTCCCAGTTTCTTTAAGCCTTTCCAACAAAATTAATTGTGCAAACAAAAAGCATTTTCTAACTTTCAAAATTGGTTTTCTCTGCATTGGTGAAATATGTTCCTCTATGTAATTGCAAGTGCTTGTAGTGTTGCTTTTCTTTTTCTGCTGCCACTGTTAACTTGAGGCAGGCTGGTAAGTATTGCCATTTCAAACAATGGACTGTCAAAATCATTGACAAAAACCATAAGCTTCATTATGGCTACTAAAATTCTTATGCTTTCTGTGGACTTGAAAGGGAGTGATAACTCATAAATCGGGGAATCCTCTTGCAAGAGAAATAATGCTGATTGTGTTCTTTTTTGCTTGTTGTATCAGTTATTTAGGTAATGCCCTGTTACACTCACATAATCTGTTCTTCTGCATCAATTTACTTTAATTGTAGGTCCCATGCATCCGATGTTACAGATTATTCTTATCCTGCTACTCCGAATCATTCCCTCCATCAGCAGATAGCAATGCCTTCCTATGGAGCAGGAGATGGTCCACAGTWCATGGCAGCATCCCAAAGCCACGAGCATGAATACAGGCCGCCCTCCACCACGGTACGACACGCCACTTTAAACAGACCTCAGCAACCACCTCCACCTCCACCCCAGCCTTCAGATGGCCAGCACAGCTCAGTACCTGTGGTACCAGCAGAATATGGGTAAGTCTGATTTATTCTAGTGGATTCTTGGCAAAAAACAGAGGAATGCATGTTTTTTGTAACCATCATAACATGTAATGCATCAAAGAAAAAGACCCCAAATACATTAGTTACCTCCTTGGGGAGGACAGAAGAAAATTGGTATCATTTCTATGTATGAACTGAATTTAAGTGAAGAAATAGTGAAAGCAGAAATAACCAAATTTGTATTAAATGTATTGTTGAAGTCAGTATGATTGTAAAATATTAAGGGTGCCTAATACAATATTGAAGAAGGGATAATTTTCCTTTAAATTCGAAAGTAGTTACAGGTTGTTTTGGATAACATTTTAAACTTCAGGAAATGTGCAGAACGAGCATTGTTGATTATGATTAATCTGCCAGTGTTTGCTGCATCCCTGAAATCCCTGAAAAGCCTTTTTAGAGAAGCTTGGACGGAATTTGATGGGGCCTCCTCAGACACAAATTCCATCCTGCCACAGGAGGAATGCCACTTTTTAATTCAAGACAGGGATTTATCAAATGCCTGATATTTTGCTTGAATGCATTCTGAAGGAAGGCTTGCTCCAGAGTTCTTGTTTTTCTGTAGCAAGAAAACATCTGTTTTCTAATAAGTCTGTGTCTCTGTGTCTGTTCTTTTGTGTAAATAGCTTAAACTTTCAAGTTGTAACCCCAGGAAAGTTATAGTCACTCTTGCCTGTATTGTTTTTTCCTATGCAAGCCAAGGTTTGTCATCCTTGCTTGATGCATCCTGGGATAGCCTTTGCCTGATTCATGGCTGTCGTGCTGCGGATGACTCAGTTAGGAGGGACTGCTCCAGCCTGCCCTTTCTCTGTTGTTTCTAGTGTGTGAGACATCACTGTGCTTAGCCCTCAGGTCCATGACCATTGTTGGGCCGTTGCAGTTGTCATACCCTGGCATGTGTCACTTAGTGTCATCAGTCTCTTTGCTTCAGCTTCTGTCGCCTGTATCTAGTTCTTTACCTACTTCATAACTCTTATAAAATCTTTTTTTTTCTGATGAAGCTTTCTTTCAATGGCATTTTAACAAAGAAGTGAGCTCTTCCCTTTGCCTCCTATTTAAAGAATCAATCAAATCTATCAGTTTAATTAAATGGTATTTAAATGGATAAATTTGACCGAAGAAGCACATGAGATACATCTACCTTTGGGTAAATCTTTCCTTTCATACTTTCCATTGTTCTCCATGTCTGTGTCCTCTGTTACCTCTTGACCTTCTGTGGAATTGAAGGGTGTAGTCTGCAGTTTTCTTGGTCCCTTCTTCTTCAAAGACTTTGCACTTTGCAGTCCCACAGAGTAGATGTTTAATAAGAAATGCAGCTTCATACTTAACTGGGCAGGTGAATTAAGATAAAGAAGCTTACTTTGTAGAGTGCTGAAAGGACATTGCTTTTAACTTCAATATTTGTCTTAAATCTCAATATATCAGCAGTATTTGACAATTCTTACATGTATAATCACTTGCATATTTAAGTTACCAGTTTAAAATGCTTTTGATTTTTGTTTTACCTGAGGTTGGATGAGTGCAGTTTAAGGGGCAATAATTTTGTAAGTTCTAACTTGGAATGCATTAAATGTTTTTGTTCTGTTTTATATAGGATGCTCCCAGCTCAGATGGTGGATTATTACAATCCTACAGGTCCTCCCCCTCCTCCTCCCCCTCCTGTGATTCCTTCAGCACAAACTGCATTTGTTAGTCCTCTTCAGCTTCCCGTGCCACCTTCCCATTCCGGACTGGTGACTGGCTCTACATATGCAGCTCCTCATCCTCCTCCTGCTGGTGGGCTTGTTGTCACTGCTCCTCCTCCTCCCGGCCCACCTCCTCCCCCTCCAGGCCCTCCTGCTGCAGGTGCATCCCTCTCTTCCTCCCCCATGCACGCTCCTCCGGTGTCGGAGGCGAAGCAGGCACCGATGAGCGATGCACGGAGCGATCTGCTGGCTGCCATCAGGATGGGTAAGTGCACACTGAGTTTTAGGTATTCCTTTTTTTCAGTGGGAGCACAGTGTTTTCCATTGAAATGAGTTCATGGCTTCTTTTCCCAGCTGGGAAGATTTCATTAACCACAGGTACCACACACCTGTTCCAACATTTGTCAGCCATGAGGGTGGATCATTTTCTAGCACCTAAAGCTGCACAGCTTTGTCAAGTGTGTTCTAGTGTTTGTGTGGACATAATCTAATGAACACAACAGCACTTGTGTTCATTATGTGAAGTGCCAGTACCTGTACATGGATTTTTGCTTCTGTTTAGAAGAACTGAATTGCCCAACACCAGGCTTTGGTGACTTACAGCTCTTCCTGACCTCACTTATGATAGAGCTATAGGTCTAACAGTATTTCCAAATACAGTTTTGAAAACTTTCATCTTCAGATCAAAATGACCTGTAAAGTCTTGAATATTTAGCTTCAACATATTGTTGACAGTTTTAGAAGTCCAAAAGCATTCAGTCTCTTAGAATTGTTTCCAGTCTGCTCTTTTTGTCTTTCCCTCTTCCTTGCTCAAGGAGGCTCTCTTCTCTCAATGCTTGCTTTCTTTTTTTCCTGAGTATTTTCTAAGACTACGACAAACTCACCAACAACAGTGTCAAATACGAAGTCTCTTGCGTGGAAAGCTTTGCCTGAGCGTGATTGTCTCTGCAGGGATTCAGCTGAAGAAGGTGCAGGAGCAGCGTGAGCAGGAGGCGAAGCGCGAGCCCGTTGGCAATGACGTGGCCACCATCCTGTCGCGGCGCATCGCCGTGGAGTACAGCGACTCCGAYGACGACTCCGAGTTTGACGAGAACGACTGGTCAGACTGAACGTGGCCCAAGCCTGCTGGCAACTGCATTAAATACTTGGCTTCAGTGATTGCTTTGTTGGCAAGATGTAAAGCAGGACGTTGACATGTATTAAGGCTAGTGAGGGAAGTGCTAAAATTGAATTGGTATTATTCAGAATGCTGTAGCTTAGCAACTCTGGTAATAATGATGTGATTATGCTTATGCAGATCAGAAACTTGTCTTACTTTCAGTATTTACTGCATAATACTTAAGTGCCACTAAATGTAGCAACTCTTGTGCTGCGTGCAAAATATGATGCAGTTGTTGCACTGTTACAGAACCAGCATTTTATTTTACTTTCCTGTTCTTGAAGGGATAAAATATATTTTTTTGACTTTACATCTTATTCTTTTAATTATGTAAGCAACTTAGATACTTGTGAATTGGTCTGGTTGTTAGTCTTTGAGGGCAGCTAACTGTATGGCTGAGTGAAGTGTTGAGTTCCATAAATGTGACTTTGAGCTTTTTTATTAGGTACTAATTATGCCCACCTTAGTCTATTTTTAACCACATCTAGGCTTAAGTTTTTATGCATACAGAATTGATTTTATACCATCTTCCTTTTATCTTAAAAATGTAGCAGATGATGAAATGTATACTTTGAAGAATGACCCCACATGATCCAAAAAGAACATTTGRTGAGCAGACAGATATGTCTGTAACAGTACCAGCTCTAAGTTGCTGGCTGCTTGTTGGGAAGAGTGTTGGGAGGGTCTCTGCTGGGTAGCAGATGCATGTCTGTGTTATAAATGGAAATGAAAATACCTGTAGAGCTTTTCAGCCTTAATATAAGATCAACTGGATGCAGGATAGTCCTGATGGAAACCCTGTGGCTGTTGTAGTGCAGAAATGCTACTGTTATTGCTAAAGATTGGAAGAGTCTGGATCTAGCAATCAGATACATTTCACAAGTATTAAACTTGGTCTTTATGCCTGTAGGTATAAATGTGTGTAAATAAGTTTTGTTGTTGATTTGTACGTGTGTAGTTGTGTAGCACATTGACTCAGAACTCTTACTTTGAATGTATTTCTTTCCCAGTCCATCCCATGGGTAAAACAAGGGCAGTTAGGGCAGTTTTGATGGCTGTTGAGGTACTATGCCATATATACAAATACACTCACTTTCTTGGTCCTTTCCTAGGCATAGTTGCTGCCATAAAGCCTGCTTTGACTGTCTATGTTTTCTTTGTTTTCCATTTTTTTATCAACCATATGGTATTAAACTGGTTTGTTTTGTTTGGGGTTTTTGGTTTTTTTTCTGGACCAAGAGTCAGGCTGCTGCTCTGCCTAATGAGGCTTTTAAATTTTATTCATAGCAGGGGAAGATTTCTTTCCTTACCAGATTACAGTTTTAATCTTTGTAACAGAAGTCTCTGTAATTCCAGGTCTAACATTTGGTAAACCTCCTTTCTTCTGTGAGGCACTCCCATCTGTTCTTAAAAGAAGTATGTAAAATAAAAAGAGAAATGGAAGGTGATTATCTAACCTGTGTTTACACCATTAACAGTTTTAGTCCTGAGAATGTAACAGTCTAACATGATGTTTGCATGCAAACTGTTGGCTACTGCATTGCTGTTTAATCTGCATATGATATTGCAATCCATGGTGGCTGCCTTTATCGTAGAGGGATAACGTGCTGCCTCAGGGCTGGTGTTAAAATTTATCACACAAAGTATGACACAATATGGCCAATCTCTGCATAGTGGTGAGCAACCACAGCTCTTGGTAACCAGGGGCAGCTGAAGGTACTTGCTGATCTCTGTCCCAGTTGGAGCTGGTTTTGTCTTTGCCTTAAAATGCAGAGCTGCAGTGTGCTTTATTTTGTGTGCTGGACTCTGAGGTCTGTGTGTCCACCAGGGAGGACAGAATTTAGGCTGTAGCCTGATGGTGGCTTTCATCACTGTGTGGGACATGGCTTGTCCTTACCATCATGGTGTGCTTGCACAGTGGCCTGCAAAATGATTCTTTGGAGAGGTAGCTGAAGGTGCAACTGGGACCTCAGTGTTACATCACTGCATAGGTGGTGAGAGCACTCTTGATGTTTTTTTGGTACATGTTGAAATGAAATGTCTCAGCAGAAAATTCTTTCCAATCTACTGAAATTTGATATGACAGAAGATATATTTTATGAGCACAGAAGTTGGGTGTGTCTGAAATTTTGTAATTTGTGCTTATTTTAAATAATAAGCATTAAACAAGCAATCATTTGTGACCAGTGAAGGTAGTGTAGATTTTTCAGTCATAGTAGCCAACCTGTTTTTCTGAACCTGCAATGTTGTCAGTTTTCCTTTTGATATTTTATGGACGAAATGTGAATTGAATTTAGTGATGTAAACACTATTCTAGGCTGTTTTTATCAGTTTTATCATACTTTGAGTTGTGCATAAGTAACAAATATGAATAAAATCTCACTTTTGAGCCTGTGTTTCTTTCCTTAGATTAGTAAGATTTTGCTGTTAATCTTTATTTTAACTTACAATAACAGAAGTGAAAACGTAAGACTTCCAAATGCTGTCTCTGGTCCCAGGGCATGATGTTCCTGGGATGAAGGATGGAGTCTACAAAACCAGATTCCCTTGAGGTACTGCTGTTCCTGCTAACATCCATACTTGGTTCTTTTGCAGCCTTGATTCAAGCTCCAAGTTCCTGGCTGGTCTAAGCAGGTATGAATTTCCCTACAGGTAGCTTTAGGGATTTTTTTTCCAGTGAAATGTGTTAAATGCCGGCTTTGCTTCCAGAAGGAACAAGGCAGAAAATACAAGTTACATCAGCAAATCTTCTTGCCCACTTTTTTAATAAGAAGTTGTCTTTGTAGGTTTGTGACACTCAGCACAATACTTAAAAATACAAACCCAAGTAGGCCTACTAGAAAAATACTTTAAATTTAATCTTTTAATCGTAATCAGATTAAAGCCAGGAGAGGCTTTTCATCCTACTGGGAAGAACTTWTGTAAACCAATTGTGTAATTTAGTAGGTTAATTGTAAATTAAACAGATTTGTTTATGCATCTTAGACACTGTTGTTTCTTGGGAAAATAAATTAACCTTTATTCTGTTCARCTGAAAACCCCAGTCCCTCTGGCTCTCAGTTCTTCTCTCAAATTTCCCACTTTTTGATTTTAACTTAATTCAAATAATTTAGAATTCTTAGACACCAAATAGAAACTGAATATGCAAGCTTGAAATTTTTTGGTTCAAAGGTTCTCTTAGTAAAGCATTTATAACTGTACAAGTTTTGTTGTAGCTTGGTTGGAGTTAGGACTGATGGTCACTCAGCATGCTGCTTCTACAGCTTTTGTGGTTGCCCTTTGAATTTTAAAGAACTTTCATGGAACTAAACTGAACTGGATTTTTGGGTATTTGAGATTTCTCTTTATCAAGATGAATGGAGAAGAAAAACATCTTTATAGGGGGTGTGTGGTGTTGAGAACAAGCTCCAAATTGAGCTCATTTGCAGTATGCAGATAGAGTTGGGAGGAAGGGAAATGTCTCCTTAGGAAATTGGTGCTTGATGTATTTTTCAGCTATGTTCTCTCTCCTGTGCTGGGCACTGTTTTAATAATGAAGTGTTCTTTTCCCCTTGAAACAACATACCTAAGAGTACAGCAAAGATGTAATTTCTAAAAATGCTTAAAATCTCACTGTGAGCTGAACTGAGTGTAAACCTGATAATAATGAAAACTTCATTAGAATCCTATGGCTGGAAGCTGAAGTTGTACAAATTAAATTTTGAGCTGAGGTATTAGTTCCTAGCCAAGAAGTAAAATAAATATTAGAACAGCTTTTCCAGAGACTGTTTTTTACAGTGAATTTTCTTTAAGGTGATATTATACGTTTTTTCCCTCTAAAAAACTACACAGAAATTCAGCCTGCTATAGTCTGCTTTGGGAAAAAGTGCCTGCCCTGTGGGGATGTGGATTTTTACTTCTGAGTCTGAAGCATTCCTGCTAAGAGTGAGTCCATACATACATGAACTCAAGTCCAAGGATTTTTAGCATATTGAGGCAGATCTGCATTCAGGTACTAAAACACTGAGGGTGATACATAGGGAATAAAAATAAGTTATGATCCCTGTTAGAATCCCTCAGGTCCTGGTGTCTGTTCCAGAACAGTCATGAGAGATTTGAGCTTATCACTGAACACCSTTCCCAGTTTCTTGGATTTTAAAAGAAGTTAGGCTACTCCAGGAGGACTGTGGGTTCCCAATTGCCCATCTTTTGTTAAAAAGATGAAGAGAAAGAACAAGAACCCTGAGAAAAAGAAGTCCTTTAGGTATAAAGCAGGGAGATGGAATTTCAAATCTCACTTTCTCTACTAACAAGCAAACAGTCTATTTTCATGTGCTGTCAAGTCTGTGTCGGTTTCTCTGGAGCAATGTGTTCTCATCTGTGGGTGATATAGATGTGCACTCCTACAAGAGGAAAGTGCTCTCAGGTTTGTGCTGGGCTGAGCTTTTCAGCTACATAAGAAGACAAGTTGCCCCTAAGAATCTTAGCTAAATATAGTAGTCTCTTGGAGATTATTCCTAGTGCTGCAGATAGAGAAYTTCTTATCTGATTAGCCAGAGTAGGGCGGAGTTCTGTGCTTTTCTCTTGTCAAGGGGTTATGTGCAGAGTGATTTGGAGATTAGAGCTGAGGGCCACTGTTCTGAGATGCCTCAGCAGCTTGTCTTAAGCTGTTACCTTTCTGAGTTACTTGGCATTTCAATCACTCTGTGCTGTGGCACCACGGGAAAACTGCTCAGCAGTCACTTGTTGCCAGTCAGGTGTAGGGTAGAGGAGGGAAGAGGGGCCTGGGGATCTGCCTGAGTTACCCTAATGCTAGTTAGTACTGGACAGCCTGCCCTCTCTGTCTAGGCCAGCAACTCTAAACAGAAGTCCTGCCAACTACAGTGAGGGGGGTTGCAGAACTCATCTCTTTCCTCTCCTCCTGGAAATCAGGTGCTCTCTTGGTATCTGCCAGTGCTGATAAAGTTTTTAGTCAAGTTTTCCTGAGTCATCCTGCTGTTAATGTTTGATTTCTCTACTTAGTTTAACTTTCTAGTCCCTTAGCAGTCACCTTCTCTACTTTCTGAACAGCCCATGCCCACCCTGGCCTGTCACCTTCACAAACTGGATGCAGTCACCAGCCATGGTGGCAGTGCCCTTGCTCTCCTGAACTCCACAGGCCAGCATGGGCTGTCACCTGCAGCCCTCTGCCTCCTCTTCTCGTGAGTCTTGTCCTCCTGCTTTTCAGTAGATGGTTTGCACATTACCAACCATGGATACTCCCCTTCCCTGTTTCAGCAGGAYCTGGGGTTTGATTGGTTGGCCATGGTGTCTTTCCCTTGGGTGGATCCTTGTTCTGTGAGTRTGCTGGTACCAGTGGGTGTTAAAAGGGGTGCTGCTTCAGGGCACAAACTTCTCCTCTCCACAGAGGAGGATGATGGTAGTAGGATTGTTTATCAYAGAGTCACTGTCACTAAGCTAAGCATTTCTGAAGTTGCTGCTTATCCCAACCATGTGAGGCCTCACCTTAGCCTCACTTGAGACACTCATGCTTATTTATTTTTTCTGGTCTGGTTTTGAGGTGTTTTCAGCTATACCTATGATGCCTTAGGTTTTAGCTCTTATATTTTTCAGATTCTGTACTGCTTTAGTGTGTAGTTAGGAGCTTCATATTAGGGGATGGTAAGCTCTCTTCACAGAGTAGGTAGACAAAACAATTTCCTTSCCTAACTTGAGACCAAGGACAACTGATCCAAATCTCAGGCTCAAAACCATAAACAATGTGGACTGAAGAAAGAAAAACAAGAAGGATGGGACTATAATCTAAAGTTATAATTGGACAATTTGCTAATGGACCAGAACTTMCAAAAGTGAGAGATCCCGTGACCAGTTGTCCATTTTGTGACTGTTTTGGGTTCATCTTGGGTGTAGCCCTGGCTGGGCTYTTGTACTGCCCATGCTGTATGCGTTGAGGCCTTTTAATAAATACTTACTTTATGCTTAACTCCATCTAGCCTTAGTTCTAGGTCAGCCTTCACAAGGCATCACAGGCAGTGGTTTGTTTTTCTGTTCTGTTTGTGTTTCATTCCAATTTAGTCTGCTTCCTAAAACTTCTTAGGTTGCCTTCACACAGCTGGGTACACTGCTTATGGTTGCCATTATGTTGTAATCATTATTTCTGTTTTTGAGGAAGTAGGATGTTTGCTTCATATGCTCAGAATGACAACCAAAGTAATGCTTTCAAGGATGGCTGTTAAAGTTTCCCCAGAAATTTATTTCTACGTAATTTGTATTTATGGCACATTTTGCTGTAACAAAGGTTTAGAAGCTTTGCTTACTGCAGATGGTAAAGTTTTTGTATTGCTGTGAAGAACTTTTGTATAGGTTCATCAGAATATTTAATCTGACTGTGTTGAGACTGTTAAGATGTATAGAGACTGTTAAGATGTATAATGTGTGCAGTGCTGTGCTGCAATGTGAGCTTGATTAGTTATAAATGTCTGCAGTTYCTTGGGGCATTTGGCATTAAAATACCTGGATCCTGCTGGCTCACTGCTCCTCCCAGTACCAGTCACTGATTTGGCATAAGTGATGCAAAGCACCASTGTGACATTTCACAAATGTTTACAGATAGATAAGCAAGATTGCTACCTTGTAACGATGCCTTGAGAGGCTGACATGGAACAGAGGCTAGACAGTGTTAAAGGAATAAAGTAGGTATTTATTAAAAGGCCTTCAAAGGATACACCTTGGGCACCACAAGAGCCTGGCTGTGGCTACAACCACGATGGACCCAAGATGGATGACCAGTCATGAATCTTCACACTTTTRTAARTTTTGGTCCATTTACATATTTGGGTTAATTGCCCAATTACAGCTTCAGGTTATGAAGTCCCATCCTYCCAGATTGCTCTCCTCAATTCACTGTTGTTTATACTTTTTGGGCCTGAAGCTGCAATGGTGTCCTTGGTTCTTGGGCTGGAAAAGGATTGCTTTGTCTAACTAAACTGTGAGGAGAACTTGCTAACACTTTATATGAAGTTCAGAGTTAYATACTAATGAGGTACAGAATCTGGATAGCATGAAAGCTAAAACTCAAGGCATCAGTACCCAACCAACTGCCATCAGCCAAGTGCTTTCCTGAAAGAATATCCTGAAAGAGTATTTTTGATCATCTCCTGTACTCTCTTCAAAACCCCCAGTGACTATCATGACAACCAATGCTTTTAAAGTTTTTTAAGAGCCATCTTTGTAAGTTGACATGGTCTGCTTAGAAAACTGAATTTAGGTCTACTACCAGCTTTTAAGTAAAGGATGCTCCATCCCTCTCCTGTGGTGCCCTTCCTGTCCTATATTATTTGCTATGCTTCTAGAATTTATGTGAATAATTTATATGGCTTGATAGATTTACTTCATACTTTACTGAAAGAGATAATAAATCCTTACTTTAGGGATTTTCAAACCTAGTTAAAATACACCAAATGGTGAGGCAGCTGCCAACAGCTAGAATAATTTGAGAAGAGATGTGGGAGTTGTCTATAACATTGCTGCTTATTTACTGTTTTAGCCAAGTAAAAAAGCATTTAAGCATGGATGCCTCACTTACATGGGGAGAATAACAGCACAGATCTGTAGCATTCTTCTATCTCTTAAATGGGAAGTAGAAAAATAAAGATTTTTATGACAGAGATGGGGAAGAAGAAAAAGGTCCAGAATTTTTTTCAATTCTAAACAATAGGAGAAAGTGCTTTGGTGAAATTGATGATACGTCTCTTTGTATTTGTTTTATCTCCATACAGAAGCCTCCAAATGGTGAGGCTACATTTTAACCTTTTCCCTGAAGATCACCTTCCCCATTTTATTCTCTTCACCTTATCAGCTGCAGTATGCAATGACCTTTCTCTTTGATTCAGCCATCTGCCTGCCTCAGCTTTTATTTCCTTCACTGATCAGATGAGACATGAGGGTACAAATGGCACTGGCAGCACTGCTGGCCTTGGTACCTGATTAGGATGAATAGACTTAAGCTGACATTTTAAATAGTAAATAGGTCTTTTTTAAAATTCATGAATACAAAAATTGCTTAAGTAGTCTAGTGAACTGGTAATGTGTTCTGCTCAGAAAGCAAAACATACTATACTCAGGGTGGTAGGATATATAAAAAGAATGTGTGGATAAAGCACARCTCTAAAGTGCCGCTCTGTTTTAAGGCTTCCAGATGTGAGCTTTGCACAATTGCTGCAATTACCAGCCTGCTGCAGGTATTGCTTCTTTCAGGGTTTGGGCTGCAACCATTTATTCTCACCCAGCTGCTTGAATGCTAACAGGGGTGTCAGTGCTGTAGAAAGGATGCAGAAAAATGTTGTTGCCTTAGGAAGCATGTATGGAATGAAATGGAGAGCTAGTGGGATGGAAAGAACAAAATTTTCCTCTGAGAACATCAGCAATCTTGGCAGGACAGAACTGAAGATACAGCAGGCACCATTCATTTCTTAGCATGGCATTAAAGAAAATAAAGTAGAGCTTGAAAGGTCCAGGTCTTGCAATCCACAGCATGGGGACTGTCTCATCGCATCAGTCTTAATGCCTGAAACTGCAGCCTAGACAGCCCTGATGTCAGCTGGCCAGTGAGATCGTGTCCAGGTGACTCAGAGTGGGCTCAAAGGGAGCCAGTCTATAGACCAGGGCACGGCAGGCGCCGGGCTTCAGTTCTGCCTCAGGCAAACAATGCCTGGGGCTGTAGTGAGAGCAGGTCTTGTGCCTGCCTGCATCAGGCAGGAATCGAATTCACGTGCTGTTCCATGATGGGAATTTCAGCATGGAGAGATGGAGTGAGCAGATTTGCTTCCCAAGYGCTTCTGATCCAAGCTAAAGTACTGGTATGGACCCAGTGCCTGTGCTCCGTGTGTGACTGCCAAACAGCCCCGTTCTAGTGGCTGTTCACCCTTCCTTGCCGCACTCCCTGGCTCCCGTCGCTGCTGTTGCCATCCTTCAACATCATCTGTTGCTCAGCCTGGGAGAGGCAAACACCCCTGTCTTTGTGCTGAGTGTCTGGCAAAGTGTTGGCAGTAGCTGAGGAAGCCTTGCTAATGAGCGGGTGTTGCTGAAAGCAGCGTGGTGCAGCACCTCTCCCACGCAGCCTGAGCAGCAGCCGAAACAGCCGCCTTCTCTGGAGCTCATCCTGGCACACGAGCCAAGGAGGATTTACTAGATAGTAAAAATCTGTTGGCTGGTAATTACACTTTAGTGTTTGATTTACATACAAAGCCAGGTAATGCAGAAAGCCTGAAAATGTTTCAAACTGCTCATTCATCAGTCACAAATTCCCTGCCCAGCGAKATGCCTTTTTACCCAAGGGAGGAGYCTGGCACTTGGCTCCTKCAACGCTGCAGTGGTGGYGGGGGAGCTGCAGGAGGGCACTTGCAGCTTTTGGATTGGACCTACTCAATAGCTGGGAAAACACTACGTTTGAGCTTCCTGCAATTCTTTGTGTCACTTTGACTGGGAAAGGCCATGCCAGGAGCARCCTTCCATTATGGACTGCACTAGGCTTCTCTCCTCATCTTGTACCACAAGGCTTAAAATCCAGTGACGGGAAAATGARGTGCTGCTGCAAGATTTCTGTGCCCTGCAGACCCACCAGGTAAGAGGGACAGCCTTTCCGTAGCAAGAGACTGACCTCCAGTGGACAAACGGGGCAATCATAAGAGCTTGTTCTAATTAAAATTTAGCCATATGAGGACAGAAAGAAGATGAAGAAGTTCGAGTTAGAAAGAGAGAGACGTTCCCCTCCCAGTTATCGAGTGGTAGTGTGGTAAAAGTGGAGGTACAGCACAATCTCTGTGCATGTGCAACTGTGCTGAAAGCTGGAGACTCAGAGTCTCAGTCCTTGACAAACTTGGAACAAAGTGCTCTGAAATGTGAAACTGCCATGAAGCTAAAAGCACTGAAGTGACAAGGTCTGACAGCTGAGGAACTTACTRCACCTTGGCTGAGCTCTCACCTGTAAATATCTTCACAAGTCCCCTGAGCCTGCCCTGGTTGTGAGGTGATGAAGAGGAGGCCTCCAAGGAAGTAGGGAGAGGGAAATGAAYTGCTTTATGTTGGATGTTTTAAACTTTTCATTCCCAGAATCACCGGGGGCTTGAGGTGAGAAGGAATCTCTGGAGGTGCTCCAGCCCCTGCTGAAGCAGGATGACCTAGAGCTGTTTGCCCAGGACCACAGCCAGATGGCTTTTGATTGTCTCTGAGGAGTGAGACTCCACAGCATCTCTGGGTGAGCTGTGCTAGTGCCTAGTCAKGGTCACAGTGAAAGAGCATTTCCTGATGTTCAGAGGGATCCTCTTGTGTGTCATTTTGTGCCCATTGCTTTCAGCTGTGTGCTTGAGCTCCACAGATGCTGCCCATCAATGCTTAATAACTGTGTTGCTGTAAATGCAATGCTTGAGTTAAAAATCATGAGTCTCTCTTTTTACAGGGGAAATGATGTGTGATTAGAAGTGGATGTGCTGTTCAGCTTCTGAGTGACAAGGTAATAGAAATCACTAAAGAAAAAGTTAGTTGCACAGCAAGTTTCATCATCAGACTTCCAATGGCCGGAGCTGAGCCTAGTACAAAACTAGAAAGCCTTGATTATTCCCCAGCTTTGCTGGGTGATGTGCTTTGAATTTCACCACYCAGCAAGGTTTTCTAAAGCCTTATCAGCAGCCGAATGAGGAATGATCTGAGGGTCTTGCTAGTTTGTTTTTCAAGGAAGTGAGAGTTTTGTGGCTGCCTTTTAGAAAAGGACTGCAGGGTCAGAACGGGGTTTTGACAGACTTAAGATTCCCCACATTCTGTTGTGTGCAAGCACAGGTTTGGATGGGGAGGTGATTTGAAACCCATCCCTTAGTCAGGAAGGGAAGTATGTTCAGCAACAAGAGCTACTGCTGTTTCCTTAGACTCCAGTGCTGCTGCTTTGTGTGGTGGAAGCCACTCTTAGTAGAAAGCCTTTCCAGTGCTCTTTCATAGGATCACAGGGTAGTTCAGGCAGGACGATGCCTCAGGAGCTCTCCTGTGCMGCATCCTGCCTGCAACAGGGTAAACCAAGCTGCTCCATGTTTGATGTGGCCCCCCAATGCCTACAGTAACATTTTTTCCTCCCAGTGTGTGACAAGGACATTCATGGTGGGGTTAAGCTTTCCCCTGCCAAATGATTGAGATCACAGTCTCAATCGCTCTGAGGAGGAGAAAGGAAATGCTTCCTGGTCRCTAAGGGACAAGCACATGGGAAACACCTTGCTGTGGTACTGGGAGAGATTTTGGCTTGTGTTCCCTGCTCCCAGTGTGTGTTAGGGGAGAAGCTGGCTGGGGTGCTGGGTGGGAGACCTTACCATGTGGATGCTGCTGCTTTACTTTCCCTCTTCTGGAAGTTCTCCAAACATCTGAAGGATTTGAGTAGTTGGTAGGTGGAAGACATTGCTATCTTCCCCTGTCCTCCTCAGGTGAATAGAAAAGGGGAAATTATGCCCTCAGGACAATGATGGTGAGTGATGCTTTTTGCAGGACTGCTGTGTACACCACTCCTCTCTCAAGAAATACATCCCAAATTTCCTTATGGTGTTTGATGAGGTGCCTATAGATGTGAGTGTTAATGGGCAAAGGCCTAACCAGATTTCACTGGGTGTTAGAAAGAAGAAAGAACTGGGTGTTCACTGGTTATTGCCTGGAACTTGCCTGTTGGTATGAGAATTGATCAACCCTTGAATGACATATTGTGAAATATATTATACAATCTTTAATTTACATAGAGATGAAGTCTGCTTACAGGGAGTGGAAATCAATAATGGCTTTTATATCATCCTCTGGGTAGAATATTAAGTCTGAAATTCCATAATATCTAAACTGCATCAAGAGATTACAAGTCAATAGTACTAATRGCATAAAAGGTTTTATCATTTTATCCTCTCTTAATAAATTTTATATATCTGCTGTTTCCAGATGGGGTTTTTGCTCTTTCAGAATAAGAAATGTGTTGCAGTCTTTGTAATTTTATTACTGTTTGAGGTTATGGCCAGAAGCTTGCAATGCAGGTGGTGTATAAACACAGAAAGAAAAGGGGGTCCCTGCAGTCKAACCTGAATTTGAGGGGTAGTTGGTGGGCAGCCACATTATCTGAACAGGAACCTTGACTTTTTCCTGATTCAAAGCCCACCCATTTGCTATGGACCAAGCTGTACTCAGTTTAACACTGCACTGATACCAAGCAGGGAGTGGATTCAGATTAAACCCAGCCTTTTCTGCAAAGAACCTGTTGCCAGTGCATTCCTACAGCAATGGTGTGATTGCCAGTCCAGCATCCATCTCTGCTGTGTCTTAGAAAGGCATTGCTGCCACTTGATATTTTTTGTTCTTTCCTTTGAGCTGACTGGAGCCATATAACAATCTGCTTCAGCCATTCTGAAGGCTCTATTTTGCTGTAATTTGCTTTGACTCTGAATAGATGGGAGAAATGAGAGTGAAAGAAAACATTTCAGTCAGAACAATGTCTCTTTTCAAAGGCATGTCACAACAGGAAATACAATTTAAATTGACTGAATGGCCACGGTTGGTACATAAAACCTTGTGCTGTGATTCACAGTAGCAGAGCACAGTGAACATGATGTGCTGGAGTATTGATAATCCCTGGCTGTTTCTCTGCAGCTTCTCCAAGTTGTGCTATTTTTCTTTCACCCCCTTCACCCCGCCCTACAAATGCTCTCTCTTCTTCTGTATGATGAATACAACCATTAGTCCAAGATTAACTTTATTCAGGTTCTTTACATCACCTCTTCTCCTCTGGTTTTAATCAGCTTGCACAACCAAGTTAGGTCTGTCTTAATTTTTCTGTGATTACCAAGGTGCAAGAAGAACCAGCAGGTGCACAAGGACTGAAGTAGGGAGAGCAGGATGACAAAATTGTGGGTGTGGGAGGAAAATAGGTGGCTTTTCAGATGGGCTGATTTAATAGCTTGAAAAATTACCTTTTCCAGAGAACATGAAATGACTTCTAAGTAGTTTACTCAAAACTGTGACTTCTTTAGACTGAGRTTTTCTCAGAATTTCTTGGGGATAGGAAATTAAAGTGCTGAGCCTATTTGATTAATAACCTTCTGTAATGCAGCTGCTTTTGTGTGTACAGCAAAACCATGTACAGACAGACAATTTTTTCTCTGTAAAACTGCATCTCTACTGCAGCATTTAAAGCCTGTATCTACTATGAATTCCTTATTTCCCATGCCGTCGTGAGGGATTAATTTGATTTCTTTGGTTGTGCCCTATCTAGGCAAAAAATATGAAGGAAAACTTTAGGTACTGCAAGTTTTGTTAAACCTATTGATGTTTTCTAGGAAAGAGAGCAGATTCTGAATTTTTTCTTTCAAGGTACTTAATGTGGCTTATAGATAATTCTATTGAGATGCCTTGAATTTGTGAATTGTACAGTTATCACATTTTCCTATCTCTGTAGATCTCTAGCCAAAMCAAATTCCAGGTCTGGCATTTTGATTTGTGTTTGCATTTCAGCTCTGCCAGATGACTACTGTTTCTTTAAGTGAACCAGACTAAAAAAGCCTCGTGTGAACAGGTGGCAAGAAATAGAGCAGACAGGATTCTTCTCATCATTCTGTTCCTAGATTGCCTCCTCAACAGTGAATCTCTTTTAGGATTTGATGTAGCAACATACATACTTTTCCTGGCCCACAAGTATTTTTAATAATTCCAGGCCAGTTTAAGAGTGGACCTGAGAAAAAGCTTACGCACATCCAAAGTTTCAAAATTTCACTTGTAAGGATTGAAGGTTGGAAGCTTCAGCCATGGACGCACGGCTGGGACAAAAGCAAAGTCAAGAGCAATCTGCAATGGTTCAGTGTAATCTGTACTGTTATAGCAGAGATCTGAAAAGCTCTTAGCATCCACTGAGAAGGTGACTGTTCCTGAAAGATCAGATTTATTTCATACATTATGGAAGTGTTTGTGATTATCTTCATCTGGGCACCCATGAGAGTTGCTGTATTACTAACTTATGGCGTGGGGCATGGTGTTGCAAAGATGTCTGGGCTCTGAAAGCAGATGGTTTGTTATGATACTGCTGATGCAAATTATGCAATGAAGCCAAAGGTGACTCAGCACTGGATCTGGTGTGAGTTACTGCTCTTGGTAGCAGCTCTGGCACTCTGGCACAGCTTGACAACAGAGGGGCCTGGAAACAGAACTGCTGCCTCCCTGTGGAGCCATTCAAAGAGGAGGTGGGCATTCCAGAGCTATATTGGCTGTCCAGATATTCCAGGCACATGCAGAGGGCATAGATCATACAACTGCTATGAATTTCTTATCACTCTGTGTTGGAGAGGTGCTTAGGTTCAATTTGCTTTCCATGTGCCACCTAGTTGTGATGCTCTCTGTGTCTGCACTGACCTTAGACACCCCAGGCCTGCTGCATGTTCAGCATTTTTCCCTTTTCATTAATTTTTAACCAGTCCTGTAGACTTCCCAGGTGCTCTTTCAGCTGTCGGCTCTGGCTGTGCCACAGCTGCTGCTGCTAAGCCTCTCAGTGTGACCCTCTGTGCTGCTCACTTCAGGCAGAGGAAGAACAAGACTCAAGAATGGCCTGTGAAATGCAAATTACTCTGCCAGGCAGGAGAGCAAAAGCAAAGCAAATGAGGGTGTCTTCTAATTAAATGTAATGACAAGGAGGCCAAAGAGCATCCCCTGCTAATTCCTGAACTACTTTGGCAGGAGGCAGAGAGGAAGCAGAAAGAGAGAAGAGAATACCTGCTAGAATGGGGCAGGGAAAAAAATAACAGGACCAAAAGGGAAGGGGCACTGCAGCTTGTCCTGCACATCCCCCTGGGCTTTGGCCAGGCCCCTCTGCCCCGCTGCTCACCCCAGGGCTGCCCTGCAGCAGTTTTGGGATCCTTCAGCTCCTGCGGCTTGGCTTCTCCTTGGCAGAGCGTTACACAAGCAGTCTCTCATTGGTAGGCAAATCTTTTGGATGAGATAGCACTGTTGCTAGCTGCTCTGGTTTTAACCTGCTCCTAATGCTTGCAGGAATATACATGGGCCTAAGAAAATTTTAGTAATGTGGTTTCTGTAATTCCATTTTATTGGTTATATAGAGCTGAGGGAAAGCCCTGCTGCCCTGGGAGTTGTACTCATAAAGACAAAACTTCTTCCTTTATTTCGGTTTCTTTGTCTTTCAAGTGAGAATGTGCTCTGGTGCATCTCAGATCAGCTTTTTGGCAGGGCTCAGGCAYGATTTTGTGCTGTAGCAGAGGTGGGGGGCAGGTCCCCTGCACTGCTGGTGTGCAGCTCTGCTGGGCTGTGTAAGCTCCACTTCATTTTGTTGCTCAGACCCCACTTGGGAAAACATCGATGCCGAGCAGGTTCCCCCAGGAACTCTCCTCAGCTGCTCCTTCTCCTGTCAGGGAGCAGAGTGGTAATGGACAGGCTTTCCTTAAGGATGGGTGTAAATGTGTGACATTATTATTTTTGGTACATCTGGAGCTTCATGATCTCTCTGTTGTTAGTCTCCATTGTGGAATACACTCCATGTGGAAGGGATTCTCAAACACCTTAATTTCCACAAGTGTTCAGGGAATGATGCAAGCATGTGTCCCCCAAGTCTTTCTTCTACACCTTCCTGAGAATTCCCTCCTGCCCAAAGCAATGAGGTTTAGTGGCCTTTGGTGGTCAGTAGAGGAAGCCAGGCCAGTGAGACCAGGTTTCAATGGCAAGGAGGGACATTTTTTTTTAGCCTGTTCTTTGTGGGTATGTTTTTTTCCCCGTATATGAAAAGTTAGGAAATAATGTTTTTCTTTTAGGGTGAAACCTGGCACAGTTTATAACCCACATTCTCCTAAAGACAAGCCTTCCCCCATCCTCCCTCATCCTCAGGCTAAGTGATGACTCTCCCTGGCAGCCTCACACCCTCCAAGGCTGAGCTGCTGAGGATTTGTAGGGCACCTTCTGCTCTGTTTCAGGGTGGGCTCTCTGAATGCCACTCAGGAGTTGGTACTTGACCAACTACAAATGAACTGGGGACGTGTTTCTCTCTGGGCTGATGGAGATGGAAGCTGCCAGGTGAGCAGGATGGTGGTGGGCCCATTGTAATTGCTCCAGATGGCTGATATGGAGACTTCCATGAGATATCTTTTGAATGTGAACATTTCTTAAACATTCATGCAATATAAGTCAGGAAAAAGTTCCTGTTGCAGATTCAAGACTTTCAGTGAATGTTTTCAACGGGACCAAAGCCTAAAAGCAGTTTGACCAGGATTCCTAGCAAGGGGTTTTTACAGGTGGCTGGGACACTGACAAATGAGCTGTTACTTCACTTACTCAGGTGGTTTGGGCCACTGTAAAGACAGAGCAGGGAACAGGCATTTCTACAAACTGTGGATGTGTAGTACTTTATTCTGTTATAGCAGCAAGATTGTATTATATCTAGAGAGATAATGCCAGACATAATCATATGGAAAATAGTATTAAGGAATATATATTAATTTACCAATGCACCAGCTGCCATAGAAAATGTTCATGTCATAACCATTAGTACTTGATTAGTAATGCTGGCAGAGGCAGGATTTTTTTCCTTCCTTTTTTTTCCCCTTGTGACTTCAGCATTGGTAGTCCTGGCGACTGGAAGGCTCACTCAATTCAGAAATTGTGCAAGCTTTTCCTTGTACCTCAGTCCTACGGAGGACAGGACATCTTTAAGTTACTTTTGTGCTCTTGGTCCTTTTCCAGTCTGTAAATAAGAGTCAAACATCAAAGAAATAATGGATCAGTCACCACCAACTAGACTGATACCCTCAAATTATTTCAAATGGATAAATAAATCATAGTGAACTCATAATTGTGATTGATAGTTCTATTTTTTTATTTGCACTAAACACAGGTTATCTGTGATTCTAAGGTGAGGACCAAGGTATGTTGTGCCAGGTACCCTGCAGACAGAAGGTTCTGTTTTAACTCTTCCAGATGATATGGCCCTGCAAACTTGAATWGTGCCTACAACTTGGGCTGGAGTTGAGTGACTGTGACTGTGTTTGGTTTGACAAAGAACATGCTTTTAATGGTATTAGGAAATTTTTCCCACTCAGAATCCAAATGCTAATGCTGCCTCATGCTGTAACTCTGATCTTTCTGTTGGTCTGGTTTATCTGTTGAGTAGACTGACACACAAGTGTTAACTTTTTTCTTTTAAATACTGCCTCTGATATGACATAAACCCACTCTGGGCCAATGAAGATCTTGGTATAATTTTAATTAATTTTATTTCCAATGCTCATGCCCCAAGGCAGATCTTTGTAATGTCTGAAATTTTAAAATGTGTTACCTTCTGTGAGCACCCAATGTTATGAATAATARGGGAAAACCTTAAAATTATGAAAGGCATAGTGTCAAAAGTGAAAAAAAAATGGCTGGAGGCCCGTTCTTTCTCTGCCCATCCCCTTTGGAAGGCACCAAAGATGTTTGTTACTGTTCAAGGCATCAGCTACCAAGAGACAGAGGAGGAAGATCCAATATGTAACTTGTGGAGGCTGTGTCAATGCCTCTGCTGGGACCATGGTCATGGATTCCTATTGTTCAGCTCCAGGAATGCCAMCTAGATCTTTGAGCCAGACCACCAGTATTTGGTAGGCTCTTTTAATTTGTCAGTCATTTATTCTTATACGACATCCAGTAGTTTGTGCTTGGCTCAAGCCATTTCAGTAGCYGATCTGCATGTCAGGAGATGGAGATCCCCCATTTCCTAGGGAGTATCTTCCAAGGCTTGATCTCTATTTACCTCCTTGTTATGACCTAAAAATAAGACAAGGAGTAGCAGGTACAAATTGAAAGATGGGAAATTTAGGTTAGATATTCGGGAGAAATTTTTCACTGTGGGGGTGGTGAGACACTGGAATAGGTTGCCAGGTTGCCCAGAGAAGCTGTGAATGTCCCAATCCTGGCAGTGTTCAAGGCCAGGCTGGATAAGGCCTTGAGCAACTCGGTCTGGTGGGAGGTGTCCCTGCCCATGGCAACGAGTTGGGACTGGATCATCTTTAAGGTCCATTACAACCCTTAACATTCTAGGATTCTATGATAATGCTCTGTCAAGGTCCAAGCCTTCCAGATCATGGTATGGACACTCACTGTCCATGAGAACCAGAGGATAGTTCAGGTTGGCAGGAACCTCAGGAGGTCTCTGGTCCAACCTCTGTCTCAAAGCAGGGTCAGACCAGGTTGCACAAGGTTTTATCCAGTGGAGTCTTGAAAATCTCCAAGAGAGATTGCATCACCTCTCTGGCCAACCTGTGCCACTGCCTCCTGTCAGGATGGGGAAATAGTTTCTCCTTATGTACAGTCTCCTCCTCACTTATCAGCATGCGCCATGGGAAGATCCTAAATCTGTTGCCTTGATAACACCCCCACAAGCTTTGTTGSGTGCTTGTGAAGCCAGATCTTCTCCAGGCTGAATGGGCTGAGCTCCCCCAGCATCTCCTCACAGGCTGTTGTGCTACCTCTGACTTACCTGCAGGGGTGTCTGTTTATAAAACAAACCTTTTAACACCCAAATGCAGCACAAGATGATGTCAATTTGTTGAGCAGTCTGACCTCTGTTATCTTGAGGACAATTTAGGTATTATAAAGCCTATGTAGGTTAAAAGGACAGATGTCTGTATGTTTTACATAAATGTCAGAGCTTCCCATCGGGTCCTCTCTAGTGATTTCATCTRCTAAATTTGATTTTATATCAAAGCTCAGGCATCAAATCCTCTCCTCCAGGCTGGTCCAAGATGCATCCCTCTCAGTTACCCTGCTGGCTTCCAACCATTTTTTGTCTCGCAGTGATCTGAAATACCATCTCTATACCTCACCAGCTACCYGGACCTCTCTTTCTCCTGATGCTGAAACAGAGGGAAAGCAGAGCTATCAAAAAGTTTCTGCATTGCTTCCTGAATTCTTTTACAATGCTCACTGTAAATAAGATGAGCTCTCACATAGCACCAGCTCATTATCCCGCTTATTTATGGAACACCGTATCCCAGCCGTGGTGCTGTACACTCAAAAGCAGCATCCTGCTCTTCCACTCACATATTTGCTCTGCTTTTACCATCAGTAACAAACCCATAACCTCTCCTGGGCAGGATTTTGTTTCGAGTTCTGGTTCTCACAGTCAGCTGCTACAACACAGGGACAATTACAGTGCTTGACAACTGCTGCCAGGTGGTTTTTAGATGGAGTTTTAAGGACTACTTTTGACTCGGAAAGCTGCAAATGGCCTGTGACCTTTCTGCAGGAAATTGTACTTCTGCTGCAGCTGAACCAATGGATGCTGATTGCCAAATATCTCTAGGGCTCCAGCTTCACCAGGAAAGAAAAGCATCTGGTAAAACCCTCTTGGAAGCGAGGCTTTTAGTAACTTTTAATGGGTCAAATAAACCTTAGGCCTCATAGGTTCTAACCTGATGCTCTGCCCAGAAACTCTCAGTTGCTGTCTCTCCCCTTGGGTTTTCCCTGGCTCAGACTGGAGGCATGTCTGCAGCGYGCAAGGGGAGGCACAGTGCCCAAAGCTCTACAGAATCTGTGAAGCATCCCTATCTCTCCCTTGCCCCATTCCTGGAAGCCTTTCAAATTGCCATCTCTTTTTTTCCACTGCTATTTGCTTCTACATCAGCAGAAGGCTGATGCCAGCCTGTTTTACACTCTAAGCCTGAAACAAGGCAATATTATGTTAAGTTTTACAACTGCTGTGTGGTGGTGCACTCTTCCAGATGATATCAGCTACTGAAAGGGAGACATACAGGTGATGTAATGTGATGTAGCCTAGTTGAGGAGTGGACATTGTTCAGAACTTTAAAGTAAATGTTAAATTCATGGTAATAATTTATTTGAGACATTAATCCCACAAATGCACAGTGACAGAGAGCACTAGTCTTATCTGCCACATTCTCACAGCAAACACTTAGGGAAGCAAGAAGGAAGAGCAGCAGATATTTGTGTTTGCCACATGCTTGATATGACCTCTTTGTGCTCAAGTTGCCATCTGTTGTGAGGCACTTTATGGGTGTTTGTCAAGCCTTCTGTATCTTTCAAAACAATATTGCTACTTTTCATAAAATGTCTGAATTATTCTATACATGGCCCCACCTTTCCAGGAACACTGACATCTTTACACTTAGGTGCTGCTCAGGATTTTTGCTTCTGATTTCCACTATGGGGGCAGAAGCCCTGCTGACTTTTGTCTCTGAACAGCTTTCCAAYAGGAAGCACTCTCCACAGCGACATAATATCATGCAAGCTATTCACAGGGGAAACTTTACCTACGGCTGCAATGCAGCTGTGTCTGATGTTAAATATGGAATCCACTGATATTTTGACACAAGGGGAAGACCTGTGCTCRGGGAAGTCCTTTTATCATATGATTAAGCTGTCATTTCAATGGTATAAAAAATAACTTCTAAGCAGAGGAAAAAGGAACAGTCTTTTTGCAAATGACTGCTGAAAGTGAGGTGATTGAAAGGGACATAGAGCAGCATTTTGTTCTGTTTTTAACTTCTCTTTAATAGAACATTGCATCATTTTGTGAAGCAGAGGAAATTATGGAGATTCTGCTGTTTAGATCTCTGGAGACAGATGTGTGTGATCAACGACTGCTCACTAAAACAGCCTCTAATAGAATCAAGGAGAAGCAGAAAAACACTGAAGGGAAACTACCGAGCTCTGAGGAATGCGTTAYCTCATCTCTGAAGAAGAATACAACATTCCTTGGTAAGGCAAGGGAATACATTGAACTGATATGAGTGGGAAGCCAACAAGCTGTTGTGGGTCTGCAGTGCACACACTCCTACAGCACACACTCACTGCATGTCCACAGGGCAGGGCTGGTGYCTATCAGCACCCAGCCAGCCAGGTGAATCTTGGAGGGAAGATGCACCATGGATGGCTGAGCAGCAAACATATCCTGGACAGGTAAGTGTCAGTTCATACACCTGCTCACAACCTGGGATCCCCAGGGAAGGAAATCAGCCTCCCTGTGCACTGCCTGTTGCTGTCTGTCCCTCACACTCACCTTCCCCAGACCCCAGGGATGTGGTGACCACAGCAGCAGCAAACAGCACACCAAGGAACACTCTCTTGGCTGCCCCTTCTGCCAGCAGAAACACCTGATTTTAGCAAAGGCAGGTCGCTGCTGCTCCTGGGGAAGGGGGTGGCTTCTGAGCGTGATTCTGCAGCTGACATGCAGCTGCTGAAGGGGAGCCAGCCTGAACGACCCTGTGATGGCAGACACAGGGCTCTGCAGATCTAACACCCCACTCATCTATTGGCAAGGCTGAGTGTGTTTTTGTAAAGGCTGTGCACAAGCTGTGCCTGGGTGGAGGGCAAATAAACATTTTCCAGAAAAAGCGTGATGAACAAAAGGGACTGAACATTGAGAAACCCCACCATTTTTCTGTGACATCTTCCTAGGAGAGGGTAAAAACCCAAACCAAAACCAACCTCAACACAGAGAGTTTCATGGACACTAATATGGGCCGGTTAATTAAACAATAAAAACCAGATCTGTTTTATTAGTTCCCACAAAAAGCTGTGTAGGGATTGAGAATCCAGCATTGACAATAACTCCTGGAGCCCATCTGAGCAAGAAACAAAGCTGCAGAAAGATCCAAAGCATCAAGGGAGCTGCTGCCATGTGGCCCTAGCTCAGTGTAACATAGCCTACTTTGCCAGGCAGGGAATCTGCAGAGCAATAGAGCAAAGGGAGTGTCTGCAGGCTGGGCAGGGACCAGCCYCTCCACCCCAACAGGCCCTGCCTCTAGGCCAGGGCCAGTGGGAAAAGCACTGAAAGYGGTGGGGCTATCCGAGCTGCTTGGATGTCAGGGAGGGGTTTTTTGGTTAGGCTAAACTGGCAAATAGCAAATACTTCCTTCTCCAGCCTCATGCCCTTGCAGATTCATGGTTTGCCATGTTAACAGYAATTTCCATGTAAGTCCTTGCACTGCATCACCAGCGCCACCACTAAGGAATTCCAGCTCTTGGAAAAAMCAAAAGTGGAACTGGAGGCTGAAGCAACTGGTGCCATGTGAGGGGCAGGGGGAGCAAGAACCAGCCCYCTCTTTGTCATCCCTCATGCAAAAGTGAAAAAGTAGTAATAGCCAGGGGAGTGAAGGAAATCTTGAGGTTAGTTTGAGATTTTGRAATCTTCTGTTGCCATTTAGACCTGTCTAATGCCTGAAACTGGAGTTCTGAGGGCTCTCTCCCACTTTAGTTTGCCATATCCTCTGTATTCCCCTTGTAAGCKGAATGATTTGGAATGTGTTGATCCTTGTTCTGGAAATTGTGTGTTTTTGAGCTTGACAGCTCAAAATGATGATGATGATAGCAAACTCAATGTATCTTAGAAAATGTGTTTATATAGRCTTTCAGTCAAGCGCCATTTAAATGCCATACATCATGATAAAAATGAAGGTGAAAACAACTCTGCTAGGCCACTAGTGGGAAGGCAGTGTCCTGGTTACATTAAAATATCTTYTGTTGTCAGATAAAGAATGTCTGCATTGAAGGGCCACCAGCTTCACAATTAGTGCAAAATACAGGGATGAAAGGCTTTTGCAGATATGAAAGAAAATCCCAATAAAATTCACAAGCAGAATGTGCTCAGGTAAGAGCTGATCTGCATACAGCAACCAAATGTTGCCTGTATTGTGCTGTACAGCAGTGAGGTTGCTCAGCTCACATCCGCATTAGAGGAATGCAAAATAGTACCAACCCCATGGAGCATTTTTGTTATGAGGATGACATTTCAATTAAAAAAAAAAACTAAAAAGAAAGATTAGATTTGAGCTGCTAATTTTAAAAGCAATTTTAGAGAAAAAAAATACTTGGATGTGTATGATTATAGATAATTTCAAAATAACTTTAAAATGGAGGATTTTTTAAATATCTGCAAATGAAGTTGTCTTTGTCATACATGCCAGATTGATGATTTCTCCTATTACACTTTCAGCAATAAATGTAAAATCTCCATTAACTGCACTGGCCTCACACTTTGCATGGACATCAAAGATTCATGGTATAGGACAGTGGTGAGGTAGTAGACACTCTCTGACATCCTGCTGTAACTAAGACAATTAGCAAGAATTTAGTAAGAAGGTGAGATGTGCTGCACCGTGTCCAAAAGTCTGTCCAACTCAGCAGCTCTTCTCTGGTGTGACTTACAGACACTTAAATGAGCCTAACAACAGGAATGCACACCTGGAATGATGCACTCAAGGATCCTTCAACTAACAAACACTGAAACTACACTTTTTAATTTCCACTTGTGGGCCTCATACAATGAAACTTTGTTTTCCTTACTGTAGCATGGAAATTATTCCATGTCTTGACAGCTTTCAACTATTTCATCCTTATAAGTAGAGTGGCCATTTATTACTGGCCACATAAGTTGCATATCCATTATTCATAATTCTGTTACCTTTATCAAATACATCCTGGTCACCACTGTGCTGCAGTCTTTTTGGATATAGTTTAACCTCAGAGAAACAAACTGGGTCTCTGCTCCTGCACCATGATAGCAGATTCTTCTTCTCTAGACAAAACAGGTGGTGCCTAATGCTGATGTAAGAGGTGGAGAGGACAGCTGTACCTGGTAGAAGTAAAAACCCCCAAGATCTCCTCCTGGATATCTGTCAGTTGCTGTGCCATTTCCTTCAGAAGCCACATTTCAATGGCTATGGTGTACAACAGTCACTCCTATGGTTAGAGATATAACTCATCCATTAATTTATGTGCCTGGGAAATAAGATGGGTGTGCAAGAAAACCATTCAGAGGAATTAAGTTGTACATTTTACACAAAAATTTAATTTGGAAGAGGAGACAGTCCACCGTTTTCTTTTAGCCTGTCTAAAACAGTCAAATTGGAAATACAGATCTGTGATGATGCATCTGATTTTTCAGTTACTTAATTCAAGAATTAGGACCAAACTTCTAAAAACAAATCTAGGTTAACACAGCCCATAGTAACTTTTACCTCTCCTGTCCAGTTAATGACTGCTAACACAAATATTTAGACCCATTTAGCATGACCAAATGTAGACCCTCTTATAATCCATAGTGCATTTTGTTCCCCAAAACTGAGTGTGTACAGTGATAATAAAAGGCAGCATGTCAGAAGAGAGTGCAGGATAGACAAATTAACTTGAATAAGAAAGGTAGCCATGGAAGGTTACTCTGACTTCTTGAAACTACGTTCAAGAACTCCTGTCAGCTCTTTCTGAGTTTTTGTTTGTAGTGCCTGGTATGTTCTTCTGCAGTGTTGTAAATGCAGAGGATCTACAGAAATTCAACTAAAGTTTGCACATCTGAATTTAATCCCCCAAGTTTAGTCAGTGTTATCCGTCATCCCTTTGCACACACTTAAATCTTATATTTGTAGAAGGATATAATTTTGTTATTTGAAACAGAATGGGAATTCAAAGAAATGAAACAAACAACCATTCTTTTTTTAAAAAGGGAAATTTATTTATGGCTACACACACCACATATAAAATTAACATTTAACTGAAACATGTAATTGTTTCAATCATTTATGACTAAACACAATGTTGACTACAAAACTGTACAGTTTATATTTAATAACCAATTCTTACAGCATAGTGCAATTGTAACATTTTATAAAGAAAATAATTTGTGCCTTTTTTAAATAAAGTGCATTAAATGACTATCTTGTATACAACAAGAAGCTCTGTAGTTGCAATTCAAAGCTTTAAGCTTAAGGGAAACTGAGGCAAAGATGTTTCACTTCCTTTAAAAATCACTTCATACACTGTCAAGCCATGGTTCAAACTTCAACCACAGTTAAATTAAAAAAAAACCCAAACAACAAAAACCTAAATTAGAATCAAAAATTACCACAGGCCTTTATGTATGAAACCAGTAACTGGTTCTCATATGAAAAGCACAACATGCAGGATTTCAATCCACCTGGCTCCTAGTGAGATGTACAGCATGAGAACTATCCTCCATGCAGAGGCTTTTGCTAAAGCTTTTAGAATTCAGCATGGAACTACACTGCAGTCAGTAGTCTCAGGTGTCTACCTGAAATGTACAATGTTTCCTAGGAAAAGTTCTCTCTGAGGATTCGATGACATGAACATGGTAAACTACAGGTTATTTTTAATTGCATTTGGCAACAAAAAATGTGGGGGTCTAGTTGGAACCACTTGTAATTTTCTAGATTTACTACTAGCCCAGGAATTCCAAATTTCAGACAGAGCTTACAGCTTTACTTCAGAGGCACACTTATAGCACTTATCCTATGAAATTCCATTTGTAAACACATTTACAATCAACTTTTGTAGATTTTGGCTGTGACAGTAAAGCTCAGGCGAAACAAAGGAGGCCTTTAGCCCCAGAGAGTAAGCTATAGACATCAAAATGGCCCGAGGTGTCTCTCTCCAGAAACAATAACAAAACCAAGAATGCCCATTTCCTTTGGTTGCCTCTGGCTGAGGCCCAACAGGAAAGTCCATATTCTTCTTCTCCATACGTATATGGGACTGCTATCAGCTTCAACAAAAAATATATTTGAGCACATGCAAGTAACCCTAGAGACTGCCTGACTATTTTGCTGTATGTGTAATCCAGGCAATTTACCTGCCTCTTCAGCTGCAATACTCATTCCACACTTTTGGCACAAATCACATACACTGTTCCCGCATTCTGGAGGAAAATGCTCTTTTCCTAGAGGGACCAGCCTGAATTCAGCACCAGATTACTGTACCTTCAGCTGCTCAGCTCTGGGAGAGCTGCTGTGTAATAAGCTGTGTGCTGGAGCGTGCTAACTCCCAGCAACCACTCTCCCTCCTCCTCCTGGACCAGGGAAAGTCTCTGCTTACACTGAGAGGGCTATACAAAAGGAAAGATTTGGCTGGAATGTGATAGAAGGCTCCCTGTTTTCTATCATGTCTTCAGAAAGCTCTGTGCTGAGAGCAGAGCTCCCTTCCAAACCCATCAGAAAAGCCTCACCTCTGTGCTCTTTTCTCCTGGGCCCTCTGGGGCAGAGGCACCACAAGGTGGACTGAGTGTTGAGCACTTATTGAGGGACTACATCGTCAGAGGGCAGCCAAAGACTGGCAACACAAAAACCCATGGATGGGGCACAATTGCCCACACTCCATGGGGACACAACCCTTTTCTGGATGTGGGTATTTCAATTTTCAAAGGGCCAGGTCATGCTGCTTTTATTAGCATACTATAAAATATCTCTCCCCTGAAAGCAGGGGAAGCCAAATTCTTCATTATTTTGATTGGTTTAATCTTAGTGAACACTGAAGTAAGAGGAAAATTCTATGGTGACCATAAGTAATCAATGCATTAGAGCTCTATACCTCGGCTCTAAATCTTAGAGGTCCTAGGCCTTTTCCCAGAAAACCCCTAAAGCATATATGTATTTTATGTGCCCTTTAAAAATGAATGCATAAATTCTTTTAGGTATTATAACATTCCCTAGGTTAACATCAGCCAGTGCAAAAAGTCCACCTGTGTCCCACGACTGTGTGGAATCAGGATCTGTGCAGTCCTGTTACCAAAGCATCTATGGAAGACAGAAAAAGAGCAAGAGAGAAAAGGGAACAGTGTGTGGAAAAAGTTATAACTGCTTTACAGGCCCTTGCTTGTGAGTACCATAGGCCAATGCAAGTACCCTTCCTGCATTCTGTACCATCTGTGGTCATGGAAAACATTCCTGTAATCTCAAAGATGGCAGTGGGATTTGTCCAAATTAAAGACATGAGAATTTTCTTCCCTTCCAAAACCTCTTGCCTGTCTTTGTTTGCTGAAATATCAATTACTGCTGAATCTTTCAGTATTTGCAAGACTCATACAAATTGGGCAATATTTTTCTTTGATCATAAGAAACTGCTGAGCTAAGAAGTTATACTTTAACCACATCCACAGTGAAGGTATAGAGCATGATATATGGCATGTCATACATATAGAATCTAAATTAAATAATTTTAATAATTATGTGTATATATATATAAATATATATATATAATATTTAGGTATGTAATTATGCTATTTAAAAATGATAGCTCATCATACTTAATCAAGTTAATGGCACACTGAAATACTCTTAAGAAACTGGTTCTCTATTCAGCATGAAATATAACTAGTATGTTCAACCTCAACATATGTATTTCCTTTTAAGAATGAGTTTACACTTAAAAGAAAAATTTTTTAAAAAATCTATTTTGTTGGCATCTATTTCTTTAAAGGGAAAGCCCCTTCCATTTTCTAAGGTAAATAATTGCAGGACGCAGTCTTCAGCATGTGCAGTTGGTATTGGCTTATTTTTTCCTTGAGAAACTGGGAATAGGCCTGAGCTCAGGCATCATGGTAGATCATATGGTTGGGATCAAGTGGTTAGAGGAAAAAGAATATTACCAATACCAGTACACTTGCTTTCCCTCCCCACAGGTGAATCAGACCCTTCCTGTGTGAGGGAAATGCTCACTGAAGTGGTTCAGTGAAGAAGGGCTGCTGATATGTTTGAAAGGGTTACAACAAACTATTAAAAACTTTGTAAATCAGCTTTTACCTAGGAATGCACCACTGTACTTATGAGAGGCAGATATTTGGAATCACAGAATCATTTAGGTTGAAAAAAACCTTTAGGATTATTAAGTCCAACTGCAACCAATGTTTGCCTTGAAACAAAAAGGACTACCGGACACCCTACTGCTGGGGGCTGGGGTGGTGTGGAGGTGAAGGAGAAAAAGAAAAATAACCCAACCTGTAATCCTGTGGCCATCAGTTAAAATAGTAAAAAAAAAAAAAAAAAAAAGAAAATCTCCAAATCTCCCCGATCCTTTCCAAGGGGCACTGAATTAGTCTGCATCACAGCAGTGACACACTAATTAACTGCAATATGGTTTCATCTAACCTACATTCAAGTTTGGATTTTTCCCTTCCCTTGTATAAGAAGTTTGTACAACAGTGAAATGTGCAACTCTTTCTTCTTGTGGGGCTTAAAAGATCACAACAATTTTGTGAATAAACCACAGCATGGACTTTTTTAGCGCAAAGGCATGCTGTTTTCAAAGGAACATTTACTACAAAGTTAAAGGCTTAGCTGCTCCCCAGTGATGGAATATCATGCAAGCTATTCATTGCTCAATAGGGGGTGGGTTCGGATGAGTAGGAAGATTCTGGCTACTACTATTGTGCTAGAGTGGAGTAGGACAGATACGGGGGTTGGTCCTTCTATTGCAGCTGGKAGTCATGGGTGGAGGCCGAACTGAGTGGATTTTCTGGCTGTGGCTAGGATAAGGCCTAGTAGGGGTAGCTGCTCCCCAAAAGGAATAGAAATACATAACGACTTACTGTAAAATAATCTTCTGGTGGTCCTATTTCAATATTTTTCCACAAAACCCCTCTTCTGATTTCAAGTGGGGCCACCCAAGACTATGCCAACAAGACAAGTAATAATCAGAATAAAATATGGGGCAACATTTTCAAGGAATGAATACCTCACTTCTGATCACATCTCCTCCTGTCTGCTCTCTGAACAGCACTCACGAGGGACAGCCATACTGCCAGCCCCAGGGACATGGCTCTGCTGCACCACAGCCCCAGGGGCCCTCCTGGAGGCTCTGTGTTCCTGGGGTAAGGTTCCAAATGGACAGTTCTAAACACCCTTCCTATAGGGGGTGCATTTATTCAAGCATCCTTCCTGGCCAAGCTCAAGCACTGAGTGATTGATTCTGGCTGATTTACCAAGCTATAAAGACTTCCATCTCTCATCTTTCATCATCCACCTAATATGAAAGTAGATATCCTTGCAGTTCATTCAGATTTCTGATCCATCATAAGGAACTGCATTTTCTTGAACTGAAGAAGACAGCAGCACCCAGTTTTAAGGGGTAATTTCCTCCTGTACCAAAGAAGTATTTCCAGTCAGGAGACCTTTCAAGTTTATTGGGAGTACCATAATTCTTTTACTGACAGAGGAGGGAGATACATATGCCTAATTTATCTTTCCTGACCAATTGCTTATTCATGAGATATAAATTATACCACTCCCTTATAGTTCCTTCCTTTTAGTTCTCTATAAGCAGAGATTGAGAGATCTTCTTTTTTCTTCATGGAACATCTCTGGACTACAGCTAAGCCAGTCTAGAACCACTCAGTACCTCAGATAAAGTGATAGGACTGTACCTCAGATAAAGTGACAGGATTGCTGCTGGGTTTTTAAATAGCAACTGCTCTGTCCAATTCTTATTTTTATTTATTTATTGTACATAGAAAAAACAGACCCTACATAGTTTCTCGTCAATGTTACAGAATCACTTTTTTCTTTTTAAGTAATGAGTGTGTAGTTATGCTTCATGGGCTTGATTTGTAGCAATGCTATTTTATCCCAACTTCCAGTCACACTTGCTTATAAGGTTGCTTATCACCTTGGGGAAATGAAGTCACATCTATTTTATTTTTAAAAACTAAAAAATCCCTAAGAAAACAAGGCAAGAGAATAATAGCTCTCGGGGGACAGCATGAGCACTGGTCTCTGCCAAAGTTCACTGCTGTCCATGGAGGAGTTTTAGCGACTCCAAGATGCCTCAAGGCTGGTCCCTGAACACTAAAGGATGGATGGAACTGCTTATCTCACTGAGTGTCCATGGTAGGAAGATATGGAAGCAGTATCAGTCCTTAGAGCTTGCTTCCAAAGAGAGGGTATTGGCAGGGGTTTTCTTCACTGGTATCATAATCAAGCTGTCTGCAGAACAGGCTAGCACCACTTCTCAGTCACCCTGATGAGCATGACCAATTCAGGTATTTTTCGGATCAAGTTATAACTGGAAATCTTGAACACTATTAATTTATCCACAGAATGCTGTACAACTAAATGCCAAACAATGAAAAGAATAAAACTCCCCAATGCAGTATATAATTCTTCCAGCAAATAGCACAAATTCAGGATCCAAGAATTTAGGTAAAATGTTATTGCTATGTAATTCTATTCAGGAATTCAATGATTATAAAACAAATCAACCAGAAATAATGTCTTACATTGGTCTGATAGGATCGGCTTAACACAGGAAGACTTATGCTTACTAAAAGTCCTTATGCAAGTTACTTTTTTTTGTCTAAAGTATATATTGCTTCCTCTCTATTGCTCTGAGTTTACTCAGCAGTTTATAGTATCCACATGATGGAGGATTTTATTGCTCTTGTGCTAGAGACATATTTCTCCTTATTGCTGAAATACTACTATTGGGGGAAATGGTTAGGAAAAAAAAGAAAAAAAGAAGAAAAAAAAAAAGAAGACAATATAAAAAAATCTTCTCCTAAGCTTTGAGGGTGAATGTATGAAAAAAACTGACCACAATAAATTTTTCCCATCAGGATACAACCTGTTACTAACTTTGGGTCAAGTGTGTTAATAAATAAACATGAACTTCAATTCTTTAAACTAAATTATGTCTTAAGGAAAAAAACACCTTTTGTCATTACAACAGAGATATGAAAGGTACTTCACTGTACACAGTGAATGTGAATCTAATGTGAATCACAGAATGGTGAATCTAACCCCTCTAGTCTTATGCACTGTTGTTGTTTGATAAGACAACAAAATATCAGAAACTGCAAGTTGGCTAGATTTCTGCCAGTTCCAGGAGGACCTTGGATGGGTACTGGCACCTCACCACACAGCAYGGGGGCCTCCACTGTCATTCTGAGGGGACAGCAGAGAGCTGCTTAGCTCTGCAGGGTCTGAAGAAAGGTGTCTGTCTGTCTAACAATTCTGTGTATGTGAGGTAGGCAGCTGTGCACCCACAGCTCTGCCCCCATTTCCCAGAGCTCATTCAGAGATATGTTATGTAGCACCCATCCCGGTGCCGCAGACTCTAGGAAAGTTTGGCCTGACAGCTGCAGGCAAACCTGTGCTCAGTAGGATTTTTTGGCCTATGCTGCACAGCCTCAGTTTTGGAACATATTTCTGGAAGAAGCAAAATCTTTACTGGAGGTCACAGTAGTATCTTTGGAGGCAGAATCATGTTTCTCATCTGTTTGTGGTGGAAGGTAACCATGCACAACTCCTCAAACGAGGGCAAATCACATCCCTATGAGCCAGCTTTGTGAGATTGCTATAATTAATCCTTCTTTCCTCCGTTTGACTTGCTCTGCTCCTCAGGAGAGAAGCTTCCAATTACAAATCTCTCTGCTCTGGCACAAGGAAGAGGTTGGCTCCCCCGGCACACTGGAGAGCCTCTGCAGAATTGAGCAGTCTGTGGAGTGAGGAAGATGACAAGGACACGAGGTGAAACCACATGAGAAGAGGGAATGACATTATCTCCCTCCGTGCTGTTTTTCTCTGGCTTCCCTACCACACAGGTGTTGCCTGGAGAAAAGCACTTATGCCTGTGAGGTTATCCAAGAGCATGAGAACACATCTGCATAAGGAAAACAACAGTTGCCCTCAGGACTGAATTTTGGTCACAGTTGTAGCTGCTCATCTTCATCATACTTTTAGCAATTTGATACAGAAGAACAAACAAGGGAAAAAGCAGGGGGAGCAAAGTTTGCATGACTTTAACTGTTTTTTTAAAGCACCATCCTACATACTCAGCCTCTCTACATTATTCATCTCATGACTTTTACTGCCATTATTTCCCAATAGTTTGCATACTTGCAAAACTGCACACATATGTATCATGGATATTTATGAAATGAGTATTTCTTATACAAAAATTGTAAGAAAATTCAATGACTAGAGTTTCAGTAACATTCCTAAGTAGATAAAGAACACCGATACCCTACACTGAGCACAGTCTAACTTGCTGAGCATCTGTAAATCACAGGGAAGCCAGRGGAGCTTCAAATTCACAGCTCTACCAGGTCATGCCATGCAATTATTATTAAACTGATCAGATTACCAAGTAAGAACCAAATATCATGAAGGTTGCACCAAATTAATAATGGAATTTAAACTCAGCATTGCAACTAAAATTAATTATTGCTCATAAAAATCTCTACAGAGCCTTGTTTACAGACAACTCACATTTGAGATTCAGCTTTGTGTATAGCATATGATTCTTAACATCACAGAAACTTTGCCACAAAAAGCTACAGTCATCCAAACGTCCACGTGGAAAGGACAGGTTCCACTTGGAAAAATCCAGACCAGCAGCGCAGTTGTCTCTACTATCTCTACTACACAGGTATATTTTTTCATTGAACTGTAAATATTGCTATTTTTACACTTGAGTTTTGGATTTATTTTTTTTTTCAATAGAAGGTATTGAAGCAACAATACAATGTGCTGACTTTGACATTCGAGGGAGCATAACCTCCTGCTGATGCCTGGGCATGAACACTTTGAGCTCCCAGCAACACTAACGGGAGCGGTACTCTAAACTCCCATGCGCTGACATGAGAGTACACTGTAAGTTTCATGAAGACAAGTGCCAGGAAGATTTTCTCTCTGACAATCAAGTAGTCTTCAAATCAGAAAACGATGCTTTATTTCTAGTGCATTTTAATGTGGCTTCAGTGGAAGGTTAGAAGCAGTTTGAAATTTAACCATTCACGAGAGGAAGCTCTGCTTTCTAGACCAGAACTATAATGAAGTTCTATAATGAAGTGACCTGACATGTGTACAGTGCAAAGAATGAAACTGCCAGAAAAGGAGAAAACACTGTTTCATCTTGCAGTCTTGGTTGCATACAATTATGAACCAGATATGCTTTGAGAATTTATAAATGCCGGTATTTAAAATTACATTGGAGAATAGCGAAAACAAACAGTAATAGTATTGACTTGGTAAAAAATGTAGGAGAACCATTTGATGTAGTGCTAAATATGTGCTGTGAGCAATCTGTAGATTGTTTTGTGAAACATTTCTCATACTGTTCTGAAAAGATAAACTTGTCTGAGAAACCTAGTTTTCAATCTATTACAAATGCATAGCTGAAAGAGGCCATATTGTTTCATCAATTTCAAAGATACCCTTGTCAGTTTTAAAATCAACAGCATAGCTCCGATGTCCACATGCAAGTAAAAAGGAAATCAACACATATCTCTTGCTCTAACATCAAGCCAGAACACATGAGAGAACAGGTAACTCTTGAAAACAATTGTCAACCTAGTTCATGCTGAGATGTAAAATAAAAAGCTGCACAAGTATTTTCTCATTTTGAGCAAATTCGTTGCACTGATATTATTACAATAAATTCCATATAAATCAGTAAAATTGGCCATTATTTTGAAGAGTATTCTGATGATATACAGATGGGGTAACAGGACTTGGTTTGGGGTTATTTTTTCTGTTTAAAAAAAAATTAAAGAGGAAAAAAATACCCAAACAACAGATTGTAACATGCAGTATGACTAAACTCAATCACATAAACAATTTTAAAATATGTTGTTTCAATCTAATTTTAATTAGAAAACTTAATGTAAAATCATGGCAAACATGGCAAAGTCTGGGTAATATGACAAAAAGACCCTGAGCAACATTATAAATCTGTTAAGAACACTGATTATTTTGATTTTGGAAATCTTCCTTAAACCACTCGATTGATTTCGGTCGCTGGGGTTTTCTGTTTACAAAAAGGTCAGTCCATCCTGTGGTTTCTATGTGAACCCATCACACACCATTTAATGAATGCATCTAAACCAAAGACAGAATGTCTGGAAAGTAACATGTTAAGGAGCATCCTCGTGGCTGCCAATCAGACATCACTGGGTGATCTTGCCCTCTGAGACAGGTTAGAAGGAATACAGCCACAACAGACGAGCCAAAGTGCTTTCTGTATCTCCTGGTTTCTAAAAGCATATATTACAGGATTGATGATGGAATTGTAGGTGGCTGGCAGGAGGGTGGCATAGGTGTATATAGAAGGATAGGTGTAATCTGCTATTAAAGAATAGAGCGTAAAAGGCATCCAGCAAGCTGCAAAGGTCCCCAAAATAATGGCCAAAGTAGACACTCCTTTTCGGGTGGTCACATAGTGGGAAGTGGCCAGGAAATGGTGTTGCAAGGCAATCTGATGGGCATGGCGCATCACGATTTTACAGATCTGAATGTAGAGCTGCAGCATGAGGGCAAACATAAGCAAGAAAGAGACCGAAAGGACAGCTGCATTATTTTTAGTGAGTGGTCTGATAACACTGCAGGTGGATTCATCTCTGAGGCAGTTCCAGCCCATCACAGGCAGCAGTCCAATACAGATAGATGCTCCCCAGAGCAATATGAGCATGACATAGGTAAAAGTGACAGTCCTCTCTGAATTGTAAGTCAGAGCATAATACAGGGAGAGGTAACGATCAACAGTGATAGCCAGCAAGCTGCCAACAGATGCTGAGAAAGAGGCAACAATCAGTCCAATCGTAACCAGTTTCGTAGCTTCTGACTGCAGAAGGTAGGCAAAAACAAAATTGATGATCAATCCAATGCCTGCTAAGAGATCTGCCAGCGCCAGGCTGCCTATCAGGAGGAACATGGGGGCGCGAAGACTGGGATTATGGAAAATGATCAGAACCACAATGGCATTTTCGCAGGAGATAAGGGTCCCTGAAGTACACAAGACAATGTCCCAGGGGTTTACCAAAAGCTCTGGCTCAGGGTCTACGGCAGGAACCAGGGAGGAGCCTGCAGCTGAGGCATTCTCTGTAGAGCTGGCTTCTACATGATCCTGAGGCAGCCAGCTCAAATTAACCTTCAGATCTTCATTCATTTTAACCCCTGTCTTCTTCAACAGAAAGACATTGTTTTTAATGTTCAGCCACAGCACTGGATACATCGCCCCCCCGGAGCATGCAACGCCCTAGACAGCAACACCAGCCTGATGTGCGGGCAGGCACTTGTTACATAAATGTGACAATAGAAAATAAAAACAAAAAAACCGGGGGAGGCTATTTAAAACTGCCCGAGATTATCCTCCAAGGGACCGAAGCAGGGAGGTTGAGTGCTCCTTAGGGTAACCTGCCCAGGGAGGGAGGCACGGGAGGCAGCCCATAGAGCAGCCGAAGCCCGCTCTAAGCGCCGCAATTCGGGGTGGGGGCGGCTGCGGGAGGTGCAAACGCCGCCAGCCCGCAGCCGCTGATGGTTCCAGCGCGGGCTCTGTCGGGCACGGAGGGAGCGGACAGGATGGGGAAGGAGCAGGGCTGGCGGAATATCTTTCACCGACCCCCAGTGAGGAAACCCCGCCCGGGCTGGGGGGAGAGCAGGGCGATATCCTCCGAGAACTTACAAACTCGAGGCGGACACCACACACACACACACACACACACACACACACAGACACACACAGACAGACAGATCCTCACGCACCCCCAGCGGCGGATCACCTGGGCTGTCCCCCGGCGGCTCGGAGGAAGGATGGATGAAGGCAGGAGGAGGAGGAGGAGGCACGGAGGGGTCGCCGCGGTCCCTTCCAGGCGCCAGCGGGGCCGGCGCCGCGCGCGGTGGGGGGGGGGGGGGGGGGGGGGGGGGGGGGGGGGGGGGGGGGGGGAGCTGAGGGCGCAGCGCAGGTGCGCGCCCCCCGCGCGCGCGCGCGCAGGGCGTGTGCGTGCGCCTGGCTGCGAGCGAGGGAGTGAGGGGGCGGGGGCGCGCCTCGTGCCCGCGCGCCTGCGCAGGTGCGCGCGTGGGAGGCGGTGATGGGGGGAAAAGGGGGCGGACGCCCCCGGCCCGCTCCTCCCCCGCCCCCGAGGGACCGCCGCGCCCGGCCCTGCGGGCTCTGGCCGCCCGCGGCTTTTGCCTTGCCGCAGGAGCCGCCTGAAATGATTTAAATGAAAATTATCCCCGTACTGTGGGGCTGGTCAAGTGCCGGCGGCAGGGAGAAGTTGTGGTGTCCCTGCCTCTGGAGGTAGTTCGAAAGCTGATGACATCGCCACCCCTGGTAGTGTTCGAGGCTGGGTGGGGTCCTGGGTGACCTGATCTAGTGGGTGGCATCCCTTCCCATGGCAGGACATTTGAATCTAGATGGTCTTTAAATTTCCCTCCTACCCCTCCTACCATTTTACAGTTGTGTGATTCTGCGGTCCTGAATGACCTGTTCTAATAGGCAGCGCTTTGAGCAGTGGGGCTGGAGCAGACCATCACCAGAGGCACCCTGGAGCCTAACCTTGCTGTGATCCTCTGCTCTACAACCATACGAAAATGAATCCTAGAATGCTAGAATCAATTAGGTTGGAAAAATCTCTGAGATCGTTGAGTTCAACCCGTGACCGAACACCACCGTGTCAAGCAGACCATGGCCCTGAGTGCCACAGCCAGTCTGTCCTTAGACAGCTCCTGGGACGGTAATGCCACCGCCTCCCTGGGCAGCCCATTCCAATGTTAAATCGCTCTTTCTCTGAAGAAATTCCTTTTCATGTCCAACCTAAGCCTCCCCTGGCACAGCTTAAGACTATGTCCTCTCATCCTTGTCACCTGGGAGAAGAGGCTGATCCCCACCTGGCTATGACCCCCTTTCCAATACATCCTGAACGACCTTCTCTAACTGACCCTACTTTGAGAAGTGGGGCTGGACCAGACCATCCCCAGAGGCACCCTGGAGCCTCAACCATTCTCTGATTCTGTGGTCTACAACCACATGAAAATGAAAATATGGTTTAGAACATTTAAAAGAGTGATGCACAGTGTCTGGTCTAGAGCAGGATCTTCTGCCTGTACAGGGAGCCTGCTGGGGTAGCATGGGCTTGGGGATGGCTGCCATCTTTGGATGGTGACATTAGGGATACATGGGCATATTTAAAAAGATGTTAAATATGGAGAAGTGCAGGCAGGCCAGTGGGACTTGGAGTGAGTTGGAACTAAACTTGGATATGGGCCACTAGGTCAGAGGAGCCACACCAAACAGCTCTAAATGCCAGAGAAGGATGATTTCTGCACAGAAAATAGTCTCCCAAGGTCCTCTGTACAGTCAGTGGAGAGAAATGTGTCCTCCAGGGCATGTCAAAACAGTGGGATATGTTGGTCTACACAGGAGCCTGGGAAATTTTAGGAAAACATACTTTGTCCTCATTTACACCMCTATACGCCTAAAACCCTCTGGAAAATCAGGTCCTGGGGAATGATTGGAATCTGGAGGGAAGATTTCCTTCTCCCTTGTTGAGTTATGGACTCAGCAAGTCTGCATGGTGCCATCCTTCATTCAGATCAACCTCAGTCACTGTGCTAAGCCTTGTTAAACTTTGCTGGATGACTCAAGATGATTCATTCATATTTCTGGTGCCCCTCCTGCTTTATAACAAGGACTAAAAATGGATATCACCTTGCTGCTGATCATTGTCTTCAGTGATTTCTTATGTGACAGTGTGACAAATACTTTCCTGTGATCTGGACTGAATATGTTTGGTGTGTTTCATCATCTGTCACTCTTCCATTTAGAGCAGTTGCAATAAAAATGCAAAAGCTTTTCTTCAAATGTTTTAGCATTTGTTTCACAAATGGCAAGACAAGCGTTTCAATTGAGTATTTTAATTTAGGACTTTGGAGAGCTGTGTTTATTCACTTATTTAATTTGTGAATGATTTCCATTCCAATTATAACACATTATAAACAAGCTAGTGTTTGTATCCTGTATTGCAGGATATTGCCAGTTTGTCACTTTTTCCTGAGAGATGTTAGACTGTCGTCATTAGGACAAATGGCATTGGCATGGATTTCACCCAGTGAAACAGAGCACTTGTCACTTAGAGGAAAATCTTCTTTAGGCAAAATGAAGATTACCAGATGCAAAATTTAGTGATAGGTCATAGCTAAAGAGCTTTTGTACCACTACCTTGCTGTTTATTTCTGTCCCTCATGAAGCTGCTGATAGGGATGTTTGCTGACCCTCGAGCTGGCACAGAACAGCCTAGTGCTGGAACTGGAAGCAGAGGTCGGGCTGTGCTGGCTTTGGGCCCAGGATCCTGGGATCTGTGTGTGACGCTGTGACTGCCATGGTGACGTGCAAAGATACTCTGGCCCAGCTCAGGTAACACAACATGACTTTGCATAATAATGGCATATCCTGAGGAATATATATGCCTCTGTGGGGTAATATACCTGTGGAGTCTAGTGCTCTTATCTGTCTTGGTCACAGTGTGGAAGTTTCTCACTCTTCAGGCAGGCAGTGACCTGCTGTGTCCAGGAGGTTTGGGTGTGAATTCAGGCACATGCCCTTCTTTCCTTCAGATATCTGTGACTGGCAGTTCATGGCAATCTCCTCTCCAGGGTCATGCCCCAGCCATGTCTTGAGGGGCAAGTCTGCTTCCAGGACCTCATGTGCCATGCATGGGGAGCCACTTCATACAGCTGAGGGATGAAAAATGCCGTCTGCTCCATTGCCTTCCTGGTCTGAACAGTAGGAGCATCAGGCTTTGGGATGCATCCCAGGTTACCAGCCAATAAATTACAGAGCTATCCACAGAAACTAAACAGTGCCATTCAAATAGAAAAATCATCCTGAAATAACACATTGACATATTTTTCATTTGGGTCTCTACCATCTAGCAGGCCTCCCTTCAGGAAATCCAACAGGGTCCCATGCCTCCCTTTATTCCTTCCTAAACACCCTCTCTATATTCTTAATGTCTGAGTTTTGACTCCTAGTCTTTCATCCATATAATCAAAACCACACTGAAAGAGCACCTACTCAAGTGTGAGTCCTCATTACCTGGAATTATTTTTCCTTTGGACTTTATTTTTCCCCATATGTAGTCTTCAAGTAATTTAAATAAAATTGAGAAAACAAAGTTTATATTCTGGTAACAACTCTTGCAGATAGTGATGGTTTGCTGTACAAAACAAGTGTGAAAACCCTAAATACATGACAGCAGCCTGTGTGCATTGTAGAAATGGCTTTTGTTAGAATTTCTTTTTAGGAGATTTCATCTTCACATTGATTTAATCTTTAGTGTTACATTAATGTCATTTAGACATTCAGACCATGTAATGAACCAAATTCTTCCCATGCACAGAACTGTGCAGTTATTACTGATTTTTCACAATCTTTGAACCAGCATACCCTGGGCACCACACAGCCCATTTAACATTTGTTTTTTTTTATTTTAACTTTCTCTTTTTTCCCTTCCCAAGTGAATCAAGTGTTGAAATCTTCACTTATTTTTCTGAATTACTAGGCAAGTTGGGAACAATTAGGAGCGTAACTAAAGTAGAGATTATATAGAGAATATTTTGGGTTTATTCTAAATCAGTCTTTGCCCATTTCAAAAGGAAAGAAAGAGAATGGAGCATAAAAGAATACTTGCCAATTTATATCAATTTAAAAGAAAATAAGTCCTGTCACATAGATATTATTACAATGGGAAGACATATTTTGTTCCTCCACAGATGCAACAGATTTTTGAAAGGCACTTGTCTTATCATATGCCATTATAACAGAAGCGCCAATTTTCATTAAAATTCTTGTGAAGGATCTTAATACCTGTTGTCTTACAACCTCTTAAAACACCAGCTTCCAGCAGAGCCTGTGCCAGGCTTGCACTTACTACATACCCCACAGAACAGGCAAAGAATGGACATGTTATAAAGACAGGTGGACGTCATGGTAAACAAAGAAGACAGCAGAGGATTTGGGGTGAGGGGGGAGCTTTTGTCACACAGCTTGTTCAGGAAATTTATTTTTTAATATATACAGCTAAAAACATTAGTGTATTTCTAAGAAAAAATGATTTAGTCATTCCTACATAATAGGGTACCAAGTATGGGACAGCATTGACTGTGAATGGGAAGTAGCTGGTTGTAGAAAAGTTCCCTATGCAGAGCTGTGACAGAGGGCTGCTGTGATAAAAGGAGAGTCATGATCAGAAGCAGGGAAATAATTATTTCTTCTGGACAGGGAACTGATGAAATCAATATTTGAAAACTTTGTACAGCCCAGGCCAGTGTGTTTTGAAAAGTACTGAGAAATGAGAGTGAATTAGTAGTAATTTCATTTTTTTCTTTTTTGTGGGCCATTATAGCAAGGAAAAATTTCTTATAACTCACCGTTTGTTCTCTTCAGATGAAAGAACATCATACTCTGATGGTCTGAGATGTTTGCAAACAAACCCTTTTCCTTTGGGTTCTCAGTAGCCTGGGCTGCTTTGAGGAGTTGTCCTATCCTGATGGGCTCTTTGCCCATGTCTGATAAATGGCTGAGTATTTACAGTCCAAAAAATTGTCTGTCTTGGAGGCATGTTTCCCTGCAAATATATCTCATGTTTTTCTTGGTATCTAGCGTCTCTTTCCTGCTCACTTTAACACAACAAACTGTTTTTCTTCTTCTCTTACGTACTTTAAATAACTTCTTTCTTTCTTTTTTTGGGGGGGAGGTGTGGTGATTTATCATGGGTAGATTATTCTGGAACTGAAGAAAGTGCACTTTTATAAGCTGCTTTTTGCTAGTTTTTCATTACATGGACAAAAATGGTTTTCATTACTGTCTTCATTTACTCACTGGGCATAAAGCATGAGATGAATGAGTGAGAAGCGCTGAGCTTCTTTAGAGCACCACAAAGTACTTGGAGTTCTTCAAAAGACCACAGAGGACATCAGGGAAGAGAAAACAAGGCAGCATCTTTGAGATATTAAAAGGTGTATGTTGTCCTGGAAAAAGTTAGTGCTAAAACCCCCTATATTGACCATGTTTAAGTAGAAAGGCTGGCTTGCAGCTATATTTGGTTGCTCTGTTGGCCAGCAAAGTAGTATCCCAAAGTGGAAAATTATTTGAGGCACGTTGATTATTCTTCTTATTTTATAGGGAGATAATGGGCATCATGGCTCTTAAAAGCACAGAGAGTATTTCTGGGAGTATTCTGAAAAGCATTTCTAGTTATAATCGGTAGTTCTCTGAAGGGTAAGTGACAATATTGTTGAGACATATAAATGGTTATTTGAATGTTCATGCTTGCACCTTGGTGGAAATTGTGGTAATAAGGCTTAAAGATATGTTATCAAACTCACAAATGTCATTAAAAATTATTGAAGTCAGATGTGTTACTGTGCATGACATGGGAAATGTTAGCTCTGTGAGGAGGTTGGATGTAGACCCCTACATGTCCAGCAACATGCACTCCTCCTGCGGAAACATTAGCTTCATTGTCTGATTATTGCTTTGTATTACACGGGATGTTCAGTGAGAGGGGTTTGGCTGTGAGCTTGGCTGGTGGCAAAATCCCCTAAATGGGAGAGTTTGATTTCCTCTTCTGTGTCAAAGAAAAAAATGTCAGAAATTCTTTGTAGATACAACATGTCTTTCACAGAATTATAACCTCCATAGACGTGATGCTTCATTCCAATCTGTGTAAACAATTTCACTCCAATCTGTGTAATCAATTAAAAGTTAGGTTGGTTTTTTTTCCCTAGGAAAAATCCACCAAAAGAAAAGGCTTGCAGTTCCACTCTGAATGACAGCACCTTTCTGAATTGTTTGTTTGTAAATACCGGTGTCCAATATCTGGAGAATCCAAGTGTGTAGTAACACAAGTGCAATTTAGGACAGGTCAGACAGAAGTTTAATTATCTGTGATCATAGTTAATGATGTGAAAAGGTGGGGAGCTGGAAACCATCACTGTTAGTTTTTACTTGAAAGGAATATTACTTTAGTTACTATCAACTTCCTAGCCAGACCTCTCAAATCTTAAATACTAACAATGGGTACCACATATGACCATGTCTGTAGAGCAGCAGTAGCAGAACCGCTTCTAAGTTTTCTATAAAGACATCACAACAAAGACAAGTTAAAAATTGGGTTTCTTTCATCCAGTCATCTTCAGAAAAAGGAAATACATGTGTGTGTGTGTGTGTGTATTCCTTAGGGAATGCATGAGTGAAAGAAAGCATTCTGGACAGGAGCAGAAGCTATTCACCCCACTTTATTAAAAGGGAACACATTTAGTCATGTTATGAAACTTCCCTAGAGTGGCATGGCTGGTCTCACCTCTTTACCTGACTTTCCAAGTAATTTCCTGCCTTGGTCAAGGGTCACCACCCTACTTATTTTTCTTAGGTTATTCTCCAAGTCAGTCCTGTCTCTTTGCATTCAGACTCAAGTTATGTCCTTTAGTTTATGACACTGCCTTTCTTGACCCCCTGCATGGTGATAAGTCTTGCCCAGTCCCTTATCATGATTCTATCCAACCTCAACAAATGGAGCCTTCTCCAGCTGATATCTGTCCAACATGCTGCTTGCAGAAGTCACTTACCTAGAACAGTGCTTTTAACAATTTAATTCTCTCTTAACAACCTTCCATTGACTGTGGTCTCTCAAACTTTAAATATGAAGTTATATTCAAATATATGTTCAAGTATATTCAAGTATGTATTTCCAATACCCTTCAATAAACATTAAATTTAGTATTGAGATGTGTTCACCACCTGTAATGAGCTTCTGGAGCCATCTTCTGCTACCTATTGATCACTTCCTTTGACACTTGGCATGTGTGTCCTGTAAAACATCTTTGTCACCACCTCATTATCCCCTTTCAAATGACTGTTTAAGCTGTTGAGTGATTAATTCAAATGTAAGAATTATTAGATGTGCTCTTACAGAGGTCAGACTTGTTGATTCAAAGATACACTTTGGTCCTAAATGTTAGGAATCTCAATGATTTCTGAGTTTTATTTGATCTTTTTGCTGTGTGTGCTTTGTGTCATGTAAGTAGCTGGGTATACTTGTTACATTTTACTTCTGTGTATCATGTTTCTAAAAGTGTTCTTATTTTGTATAAAACAGGCATTTAATGAACCTTTTCTGTATTTTTCAATTAATTTATGTGCTATTAAAGAAATAGCCTCTTCAGAATCCTCCTGCTCCTTTGACTGCTTTTGCTACTGCTCTGTCTAGGCAGCATCTTCCCATTCGACTAATACAGACCAAATTCATACACAGAAAAAACCTATTATTACTATTGTTGCTGGTGCTGGATATTAGACAGCAGACCATGATCCCAGTGACAGATAATAAAACATCAACACCTGGGCTTCTTTTTGATTGCTTTCAGAATTCCCTTTCAGAACAAAGCTGTGGTAAAAATTAGAGCCTGTGTTTGCTATTAACTCATCTTACATTCACTCCCACTCTTCTGTTAAACAAATAGTGACAGAATAAAGTTACTATTGTACTTTTTGGACAATACAGCAACACTGAAATTTTAAGAGTTAGGTTTGTTTTCTTTTGGGATGCCCATCTGAAATATGAATAAACCATTTCTTAAAAAATTTTGTAATTTACAGACACATATTAACAAAATCATTGAACTGGTGTTTAAACTCTGAAAACTGCAGAGGTCCCTAGAACAATTTCTGTTTCAGGAGAAGAAAGGGTTTTTTAATGTCTGTAGGCCTAACTATAGCCTATCATGAATAATAAACTAGATCACAGGCTTCTAATATTTTACTATCTGGACAGTGACCCAGAACAACCTCTTTCTGTGGCCATAAAAGTGATTGATCTTCTTGGATCATTCATCCATAGAAGTACTTTCACCTAAGACGACCAGTTTCTGTAATGAGAATAATTCAGAATTACAGATTTCTGAAGTTCACAAAGAACATATCTGTTCACAAATCAATTATTTGTAACCAGTATCAGTTCCTACAATGGCATTTATATGCTGGCATGCTAATTATAACTCACTCCTATTTTTGGTTCAGTGATCATGCTTATAATTAATTTTTTTATATTAGCAATCGTTCTAATTTAAATTTTAAAATCAGTAATTTTAAAATATGCATACTAGGGTTGAAATTAAGTCTTGGAAACTACATGCTTACTAGCATGTATTGTCTGAAAATTAGCATATTGTCATATTTGGTATAATGCTGGTATTTCCCCAAATGTCAAATATTTTATATATCTGACATTTAGAAACTGTGAAGGAAAGAGGAATGGTAAAATAAGTGACCATCCAGCTGATAACTGAAATGTGGCCTTATAAATCCAGGTCTATAGGGCTGCTACCCTGATCGTAGATGCAGGAGTGTGTGATTAAGTATCTGAACCTGTGAAGATTTATAAGAGCCATCATTTTTCACAGCAGTCGTATGAAATAAAAAATGGTACTTGAAAGACACATTGAGGACCAGGAGGAAAAGTGTGATGGACAGAGCTGGTGGTTCATCATGATTTCATTTACATGATTGTAAATCTGTAACTGCTCGATGTCACCTGTACACATTTGGGTTCAGTGCCTGACAGTATTTAATAATCCCACAGTCCTGGTCAGGAACCCAGGGCTGGTGCAGTGATGGTGCAAACAGTGCAACTGTACAGCTGCTGTACACTGGGAACACTGGGCTGCCTTGGATTACCCTCCTGGAACAGCAAATACAGGCCCTGTAAATACAACCACTGTTTCTATTGCAATAAAATGTAGGAGGAACTCCTGAGTACAGCATCTATTCAGAGACCTCTGTCCCCTTGCTTTTAAGAGGGATGAATATGCAAGGAATTCCTGAGATGAAACGGTTGCTAGAATGATGCCTGATTATGATGAAGATTCTATCCTTCAGTCTGATGGTTTGCAGTGTAATTTTATCTGCTCATTCTGCTAAAAATTGCTCACTGGGGAAATTACAACCACTAAAAGCATTTGGGGATTTCAAGCCTGGTAGAATGATTTTTCTCTCATTTTTCTCTCTCTGACAGGGGTTCAAATACAGCACTTCTTCACAGGGTTGAGAGGAAAGGGGGGTGGTACAAAAATCATTGGAAGTGGTTCTCCTGGGAGCCTTCCCTGAGGAAAGCACCACTTCTGAATCTAAAGTAATGCTATTCCAGTGCCTTAGTGTAAAATTAGTGCATACTCATAGCTTAACACTGTAGCAAACTCATTCCCAGCACTGAAGAATCTAGCCTTGCTATTTGTATCTTTATTGCTTTGTTTAGCTCTGTTTTTACCAGTCTTGCTACAAAGGCTGCTGTAATCCTTCAGGTTTCAGCTGTTTCTAGGAGAACTGCTGTATGTGCCAATAACCACTGCAGAAATGGCCTGACCAGAAGGTATATCAATACTCTGTCCAATTTATGGGTGCAGTGACTGGTACATTTCTTCTTTCCATCTTTCTTCCTAAAGCTCTGTGGCACAGGGATGGTTTATAGCGCACAGAACAGGACAGAAGGCAGCTAAGTGGCAAGATGAAGGAGTAAAATGCTGACCAACTGTAACATGAGAACTTTCTGAATTCTTGTGTGGTGGCTATTGTAGGAAAAAGTAAATATACCTGTGCTTACATCCTTGCAACTGGAAAGTTCCTGTGGCAGAAATGCTCCAAGCCATGAACTGTAAGCATTCTAGCTTAAATATTTCTTCTTCTTAGATGTTTTTGATTAATTCTATGGCTATTTGTTGTCAGCATGATACTCGCTTGTCATTGCATTATTACTTGTGTGCTGAGCAGGACAAGGTGCGAGTACGAAAGCTGTGATACTCTGAGCTGAAGATGTGTTAGATCCTGAGTGGTGCATCCAATGACAGGACCTTGAAGTTGTTATTGCCCTTGATTGTCGTAGCACTCTTAAAATTCAGATAGGCAAGCTGCAGGAGATTACACCATTTGAGGGTTAGAATCTTTGTAATATTTTGTTATAAGTCTTTTAGTTTCAGAGCAGCTCTTGGGGAAATTCAGTATGAAACAGGTTAAGCAGAACGACCTTCTATAGATATGGGCCAAGTCAGTTCTCAGTGACATACTGATGCGACATTGATCTGAAACAGGTTTCCAGAATGTTGGGCTGTGGTTATATCTGTTTGCTGAGTACACACAAGACAGGGAGATCTGGATCCACCATCTGGCAAACACGAGGCATGTATGCTGGTCTGAAAGTGCCCCAATTATGACTGTAATTAGCTGCTTGAAATGGGTGCTTGGAAATGTGACAAGTGTAGTAAGTGAGACAAGAAGACATAGCAAGTGCATTGTTAAGCAAAGCAGTGAGTTAGAGAACACATGGTCATCCCTGATAGTAGCTGGTGGATAATGAATAGGAAAATGTGTGATATGATGTAAAGAAAAAATAAATACATATTATAATAGAAGCTGGAATGCACAGTTGTTGGTCTCAGACTGCTGGAGGGTTTCACCTCTCTGTCTGCGTTTTGATTTCTAATTTGCCATGCTTTTGTGTACCCTTCTATAAGTGATTAATCTTGTAGTCCTAATTTTAGTCTCTATTTTAGAATTCAAACCTGTGGCAAGTGAAAGAGGAAAATTCTGGACTACTCAGTATCTGGACAAGAGTAGGTAAGAGACCTATTTATGAGAGAAAACTATCTAGCGGCCAGTAACTGACCCAGTATATTTTCATTTATACCTGGAATGTGTTTCCTTGATTTTTATTTTCCTGTTTGTTTTTTTTTTCTCTTTTTAAATTTTTTTTTTAGTTTTTTTTTTTTGGTTGATTTTTTTTGGTTGTTGTTTTGTTTGGTTTTGTTTTGTTTTGCTCCTTCTGGATATGGATATAAAAAAAAAAAAGAGGAACTGGTGATTGTATAAATCACCAGTGCTCTTGTGTTGTTGTTTAACCCCAGTTGGCAACTAAGCACCACACAGCTGGTCCCTCAATCCCCACCCTTGCCAGAAGGATGGTGGGGAGGAGAATTGAAAAGTGAGAAAATGTCTGGACAGAGATAAGAATGCTTTAATAATTGAAATAAAATCAAACAGTAATATTAATATTGATAACTTGTAATGAAAAAGAAGATAATAAAAAAAGAGATTAATAAAACTCTAGAGAGATGAGTGGTGCAAATAAAAACAATGACCAGTGCCCAGACAGTCTCTGAGCTGCAGCCTCCTTTCCAGCCAACTTTCCCTCTGGTTTGTATGCTGAGGATGACACCCCATGGTCTGGGATATCCCGTTGGTCAGCTGGGGTCAGCTGTCCCTGCTGTGTCCCCTCCCAACCCCATGTGCACTCCCAGCCCAGTCACTGGTGGGGTGGGGTGGGGTGAGAGGCAGAAAAGGCCTTGACCCTGTGTAAGCCCTGATCAGCAGTAACCAAAACATCCCCATGTCATTACAGCACAAATCCAAAATACGGCTCAGCACCAGCTACTGTGGGGGTAATTACCTCTACCCCAGCCCAAACCAGTGCATCTTGATACAAAAGGTCAAAGCACACTTGCATCTGTTTTCAAGATACAAATGTGGTCCACTAAACTGAAACCTCCAAGGACACACCCACTAGTTTGCACTATTTCTGAGATATGTAGTATTTATTTGACCTAAATATTCGTGTGTGCCTTTCCATCACGTAGAAAGAGCGCACAAGATACTACAGCCAGTGTATTGACAAGCTGCCTGGAACAACTTGTCTAAACCATAGGAACACTCTGCAATGGCTTTTTTTTCCTCTTTTTTATGATTCTGTAGCTGCTATGATGTAGTTGTGCATCCATTCTACAGACTGACTTCTTTGGTCTTTTATTTCAGTGCTTTGACATTTCCTTGCCTGTGCACCATGTAAACCCTGGTTACCAGAGTAAGCAAGGTTTGGAATACATTTATTTTAAAGAATTTTGGTTCCTCTTTAAAATTGTAGATATAGGAGCAGGCTCATTAGAAGTGAGTCAATCTGAATTGATTTCAGAATAAATACAAATGTTGAAAACCAGCCAGGCTTGATAAAGAAAAGAAAGAGTATTCCTCATTGTGTTTCTCAGCTGTACCACACAATACAAAAACAAGTCCAGCAGAAACCAGAACTTTGCCTGAAATTCATAATTGATTRCCTTGGTTATTGTCAAATAATTGTAAAAGTGAAATAAATAGAATCACTCACTATGTAAAACCCAAAACACTTTGGTTGTGGCTCAGCTTCCAAAATGAGGAATACATTTAATACTAGTTTGAATAGACCTATGGTTTGGCCACCCTTTTTCTGTCTGCTCTAAACACCTGTTTTCGTTTAGCGTACAAGATGGACCACAATTCTTCACTTAGCTTTACATTCCAAACAGCTCTGCTGAAATCAGCGATAGCAGTTGACTTTGAACACAACCCACAGTATCACACTTAATTTCTTCTGGAGAAGAAATCTTGGGGAAAAACTACAGTGCAACAAGCCAAACTGATGAGAATTTTATAAGGTGACTGTAACACATTTAAAACTCAACTATGCTCTTGTGGCTTCATTCTCCTTTCTCTTTGGATGGCTAGCTCATTTCTCCTGCCCTTGTATTACTTGAAAGCTGACATACTTCATGCCGAAGCTCCAGGAAAGGTTTGTGACAGGGGAATATTTCAAGGAAATAGAAACAAAGTAAAGAAAAACAAATAAAATTATGTTTGACAAATGAGCAAGATGGTTCCTTAAATCTGTATTTTTAGTTGATTAGTTGGAACATTTTAGTCCAGAAATCCAGACTGGTTTTTGTCCTCACTGCTTAATTTCCTGTTCTAGTGGATTCAAAAGAAAAAAACAACTGAATGATCCATCTATGTGTTTGATGACTTGCTGCAAGCAATTTTGAGTTGTTTGTAGTATTCAGCCCTGTCAGTAGATTTACCATTCTCATACATAATAATTTTTTCATATATCATTGTACCTATAAAGAATTTTCTAACAAGCTACTTTGGTCAGCATCTGTAATAGCTGTATTATAGAATTATTGATAGGATAAACTAATTTTGTAATTTCCTTATTGCATCAAATCCATCAAAGAAGAATTTTAGAAAATGCTTATTTTATTGTCTTGTCCACTATTTTATGTTACTCAATAGTTAAGATGTGGGCTTGACTTTTGAGAAATATGAAGTCAAAAGAATGTTTTGCTGCATAATTTCTTTGTTAACAAAGTCCCTATGCACAGGAACAAAATTAGTGTCTTGTATCCTCTAGCCCTCAAGTTTCTCCGTGTATACAGTTTAGGGTGAGATATTGTCTGAGTGTAATTTCGACTGGCTTACTTTAGGAAGGACCAATCACTCTGAAAGTGATTGCTTCTCTTTTGCTTTGTGATGAGAGGAACTCAGGTTAATAATTCAGATTAAGAAACTAGAACTTCTATGAAATAAACCTCAGTGTTTCTAAACCTCAGTGTTTAGAGAGGAGAGCTCCTCCTCTCTAAAGCAGACATGGCAGCATTACCAAGCCTCAGGAAGCTGCCACAAGGATGCTAATAATTCTGAGATATTTATGAATCATAATTGAAGCTTATATGAATATAAATATTTATCTAATGTGAAAAGGAGAGTTTCTGTCTCCATCCAATTGACACTTCGTTTTAGTTTTGCATTTACCAAATATATTTTTGCTACCACTTGGTATTAGAAAGATTTTGCATATAAAATGTGGGAAATCTCAATTCTTGCATATTTTTATAGGGTTATTTAAAAGCAAAAATGTAATGGTATGTATATTACCAAGACTTCTAAAGAATGGAGAGACCCTTAAACTGTCTTACTGCACCTTGAAAAATAAGCAGCAATCCATTTTACAGCCATCGCTGGGAGAAGTTCCTCTATGAAGGGCCACAGCAAAAAGAGATTTGAGACTTTCTAAATATGGTGCAGAAGTTTTTCCATTGACTGTGGAATTTGAAGGGCATCTGCATTCTGGAGTGCCATTTCCAGCAGTAAATGTAGTGAAACATGGGCAACTTGAATGAATCATGATGATCTCATGTCACCTCACAAAAACAATAGGAAACTGCATAATCAAAAAGTGTGTTAAGCTGGGGAGAGGCACTTCAGGAAACTTTCCTAACTTAATCTGACCTTTTGTTTTTGTTTTTGTTTTTTTTTTTTGTAACAAGCTGCATGGAAGATGACTCAATGAAATGTCCCAGTATGAGTCATTATAGGCAAAGAAAGAAAACAAGGCATGAAGTGGCACATTGGATGGTGACATCCCAGGTCTCTCTGATGGGCTGTGTTGCTGTTCCATGTAACTATCTCTCTGTGTATGTAGGAGTGGATGGCTGGTGAAGCTGGACTGTCTGAAGCTGGTTCCTTCCCCAAGTAGATAGCACAGGCTGTGTGTAGGGGGTGAATATTGGTGTGGTGTGCTTCATGGGTGAGTGCACTCTTGCATTTGCTACAGCATTTCTGGTGCTATGTCACTTAGTGTTTTGTCACTCATCACTCCTTTTTTTTTGTTTTCATTGCAGCTCAGCAACTGGTAAGTTCAGAATTAATGTGCAGCAGTAACTCCCCACGGAACAGATATTTAAGGCCAGTATTTCAATATCAGAATCCCATAGGCACAAATTAAAATCACTCTCCTTGCGAGATTTACAGCTCTCCTTCTGATTAGCAAGAGCCAGACATTGTTTCCTGAAATGTCAGTTTTGCTGCAGCTCAGTAATGCATGTGACACTAATTAAAGAAAGCAGAGGAGACAAAAGCATTGCTRTTGTAACTCTGGCAAAGCTGCAGGCAGATATGTATTTGATTCTAGTGTTGCACTTTGGATACCTGCACAGAGTAATACTTGCATCTGTGCCAGTGGTTTGTAGAGCAGGTTACTTTTCTTTTGCATGCCTTCTTTTGTATTAGGCACCTATTGGCAGTGCAGAGGCATTTAGCTATTTTCGCCATGGAGCAGGCTGTGTGCTTCAGAGAAAGCACATTTTATTTCACGTGCATTTTCCTACGGAGCAATCTGCTCTTCTGTCTTTACAATGAGAATGAAAGAAGTCTGAAAAGCTAGAGTGAGTGCCCTGTGAAAAGTAACAGAAATCTCTGATACAAACGGGATGGAATATGTGAGAAAGAAAGTGTCAAAAGTCTGCATGTCCTCACTAATTGAGAGGAAATGGTCTGTACTGCTGTACTTCATGAAGGGAGCATTCTATTTCTGTATAACTGGCTACAGACTTCTTGAAACAACCAAGACTTTGAGACAAGGCCCTGACCCTCCCAGATTCTCTTGGTCTGTAGCACTGACCTGACAGCTGGAGCTGTCAAGATATAAACTGAACTTCCAAAAATGCCAGAAGCTCTGTATGAAACATGTAAACATGGATCACAAAATTGCTGTAAGGGAGAATTCAACCAGTCTTTGGAGTCTGGAGGCCCTTTGTTTTATTCTCTCTGTTTATATAATTTGAGCAGGTTCCTGATGAAGAAGCCTGAGATATCAAACCCAGAATTCAAGAAGTAGTTTTTTAACTTTAAGGTTGTTGGGATTCAGTGCCTTGGATGGGTATGTACAGAGTGCATGGATGGGGAGTTTGTTATTTTCCTGATTATACATCTTTTGTAGGATGCATTCTTGAGCTGGCAAGGGAGTAGGTACCTGGGATTTACTTGGCTATGACAACAGCCAGTGCTGAGTGAAATGTTTGGATGGACACAGTTTCTAGAAAGCTGCTATGTTTTCCTTTTTCAACCCCTGTTCAAACAGTCAGATTGCTTTAGAATTACAGTCAGAGTTAAGAAAAATGGTTAGTTCCTCCATAAATCAAGATGTCCAGACACAGGGAAGGAGAAATTCCTCCCTGCAAATGTAGCATAGAAGTATAAAACAAAGAAGATATGCATAGCTTAAGCATTTTTAGGTAAAAGTGGAGGGTTACAAATACTCCACTTGCTTACTCGGCACCTTGGCTGTGTGATGAACACACATTCTCCATCTCTCTTGACTGGGAGAGATGGAGTAAGGCAGGTTACTTTGTGCATACATATTTTAATACATATCTGTGCAAGTATATATCATGTGTGGCATGCAAAGGACAGTCTTCTGCTTGCTAGAGAAGGAACCAAAACCTCCAGTCTTTACACGCAATTCTTTGCACACCCAAGTGGTCACTGTCCCAGTCCAGCCCTGCGCAGCTGCACAGGGTCCTGCTCTCAGCCAGCAGCCAACCTGGGTTCAATGCCAGGTTCTCTGTAAAGAAATTGCAGAGTTAAATATTTTGTTCACTTCAACATTACTGCAGTATTTTTCAGATGTCTTCTGGCTGGTGTCATTACTGGTTGTCACAGCGTGCTTATTGCAGCATTGCAGGGAGCTGTTGCCACTACAGAGCAAAAGCAAGCCTGTCTGCTATTCCCTACCAAAAGGCCAGTGCATTACTGCTCATTTCAGGAAAGACAGAGTGCTGTTCAAATAAAATTAACCATTTATGTCCAGCACTGTCTGTAATAGCAGAAATGGTTAATTGTGCCATGAATAAAAGTTGTGACTACATAGAATGCTTGAAGAGCGGCCTTTGTTTCCTTTAGGTAAATGGGCTCAACTGGTTCAGGTGAAAATTGTACTGAGCCAGGGTCTTGTTATTATCCCACTACTGCTAACTTAATTAATAGCTCAGTGCTGGCAAATATAATTTTGTGCTGCTAACTATAAAATGATGCAGCACAGAGCCTACCAGTGAAGACAGTGGAAGGTATAACAGATGGATGGGGGAAAAAACACTCCAAACCAGATGAGCTGGAGAACAGGTGGTATGTGTGAGAAGGGGGGAGATGACAGTGCAGCAGGTTTTTATAAACCTGATCATTAGTCTGGCTCATGTATCTGTTTACTAGGTATGCTCATCTAGAATACATAAGAGAGCCCAGTCTGGAGGCATTTAAGGCCGCAGTGGCTTGGTGAGGGAGGAACCAGTTCACATATGAAAAGCAGAATCTGAGAAAGTTCTGACAGGAGGGAAAATTAAGCTTTTGAGCAGATTTTTATCCTGCAAATTCTTGAGATGTATTAGGGTAGCAGTGAAAGTAATCTCTGGTTTAGCTGAACAACAGAGAAGCTGCCCTCACTCACTGAGTTGGTGAGTTGGCCTCTTGGATCTTTTTTTATTGTTTTATTGTTTTTTTATTGTTACTTGATGACACAGCTGGCAGCTTTTAGTCTTCTCTTTCAATGTTTAATTAATTACATATGTTTCCCATGGAGATTCATTACACAGCTTGACTCTGAGTTGCTTTTCTTCAGTCCTCTCTTCCACACAGTTAGTGTTTATGTGGCTTTTCCTCATAGTAATGTGTTCTGCAGGAAAGTATATCTATCTTCTCTTAACTAAATAGCAGCCCACAAGACAGAGTGATACATAGCAAGGTAAAAAGGGAAAAGGGGTTTATGAAAAAATATAAGATCCTTCTCCTATATCCAGAAGAATTGTTCCTCTTTTGTTTAAGCAACAAAGTGAAACTTCCCGAGGGTTAAGAAACAAATGATTCCCTCCATAAATGAACTGTTAATTATTTTTGCAAATAAATTTTTTTATCTATACCATATCTGATCTTCCCGCTGCTGGGAGCAGAATGTAAGAGCCTGTAAACCAGAAACCAACCACTTCAATTGAGTGTTTATAGTCTGTTTTTGTTTTTTTTTTGATTACACTTGTGGTTTGTTTAGCCATTCTCTAACAGTAAAAGAAAAAGGTGAGAATTTAGCTGATTCATACTTTCAGATCTGCAGGTTTTAAGAATACAGCTCTTGACATATTGCAGAATAACATAAAGCCGTGCTAATGATGAGACTGCTGCTCTACTCACAGGCAGCAGTAACAAATGCAGGGGCAAAGCCTGCAACCTCAAATATTGGAAATCATGACTTGTACATCTAAAGTTTGTGAGAACAGCCTTCATAATACAAGGTACTTTCTAGTTTATTTAGTAATAAATTGTGGTAGGCTTATTTTTCCGCTGTCTTTCAGCCTTTAGGATTCCCACAAACTTGCAGCCCACATTTGTAGCTAATGCTATGTGTTTTCCACATACAACAGGGAAGCTAAAAATGCTGAAATTATGTCTCCATTGAAGTCTGTAAATGTATCTAGCTACTTAAATATTTTACTATCACTTTTTTCCCATGGTAAACATATGACCAAGAATTTTGAACGCAAATGCCATTCTTTTACAGGTGATGAACACCAAAGGCTGAGAGATTGAGACCATCCTGCTCTTCCTTTTTTATATTAGCTACTGTTGTCTCTGTAAGCTGTGTGATGCAGAGGACTGTCTTCATCTATACTGCACTGTGTATAATACAATGCCACTGGGATATAAATAGTAAACAATGATGATAAACAAATTCAGATGACTAAATAGCTGCCTCTACCTTTGTTGCTTTGAGAATTTGAGATCTTGTCTTTAGTAGGGGAATAAGGCAGACGTGTACAACTTGAAGCCTTTTTCTTCTTTTTTTGAAATTAAGCTTTGTACCTTATGTTTGAAAGATATTGTGGTTATTAAGACCCCAAGAGAAATTAAATTGTGCATGGTTTAATTTGAAGAGTTGCTTCTTTATGCATCCAGAGTGCTAGTGCCAATTCCAGAAATTTTGTTGGTGTTTGGGGAGGGAATGCAAACAAGCAGAAATATCCAATTTATATTTTAAGAAACCCAGGAGATAAAATGGGGGAAAAAAAAAGAAAACAACATGAATCTCAGGTATACAGAGGATCCATGAGCTGCTACAGAAAACCACCTATTTAAAGTCATCATAATTTATAAATAATCCAGCAAATTCTGGAGCATGTGTGTTTCCCTGTCTATTGTTCCCATGGGACTTTGCTTGGTTTGATCTATGCTGTTTTATATAGTCAACTTGAGTAAGAAAAGAGTGCCAGTTTTTCTGTTGAAATACATGTGACCTGCCAGCAATCAAACCCCAGCATTTTTAAGAAAAAAGGACATTTCAATTTGTGAAAGGCATGTCTCAATCACTGAAAACATGGCAGTGAAAAAACTCCAAAGCGTTAAATCAAAAAAAGCTAAATAATAAAGGCAAAATGCTGGACCTTGAGCTGGATGTCATTTGGTGCAGATTTGTTGAACCCTCATGCTGGTTGCCAGGATAGAGATGTGATGCATGTTTCTGTTTACGTCTCTGGTTTTATTTGGATCTCTTTATTTTTTTCCCCTCTGGGAAAGTTGTTCTTTGACCCAGTCATTTTTACAATGCAAGCAAATATCTGCAGTAGCTATTTTCTCACTGAAACAATTTATTTTCTTATTATTGCAAACATTAACTAGGCTCAAATGAGAACTGTAACAAGGTAATACTGTAAGCTTTGAAGTAAGCTGATTTGAAACGCTGAGTAGTTGTAGGAAGCCTTTGGTGTAAAAAGAGGTATAGCAGGAAAATATTTTTGAACTTCAGTCTTGAAATTAGTTCACAGGTTGCTCTCAGAGAAGGCACTTTGCTGAAATCTCTTTTCAGTGTGCTTCTAAATTTCCTATTGTACTGTACCAGCCTTCAGAGAAAAAGAAGAAAACAGAAAGAGAACAAGCAGGTTTTGTTTCTCTCTCTTCCCAATATCTTTATGCTTTTGTAGGGAGTGAGGCAAGGGTCCTGCTTGGCATGACACCTTTTTCCTTTGTTTTGAGTCAATGCTCCCAGAACCACAATCACACTATCAGCTATTATCTTCCATCCTCTATGAGCCCTCGTTGTCGTCACTCCACGGAGAAACATCTGCATAATTTTTCTCTCTATGCCCTCTTCTTCCCTACCTCTGCCCAACCACTAATTCATAGCCAATGTTTTCTTCCCACTCCATGGGTGCTTCCCTGGGCCCTCTGCCAGGCCCATGCCTGTGTATACACCCTGCCAGGCTGTCCTTCAAACAGGAGCAAAGTGGGAAATTATAGAAACAAGCTTCCAGCCATCCACAGCCTGTGTCTGCACAAGCCTGTCAAATCACCCAGCAAAATACTACAGGCAGCACAGGCAGGATGAAAGAAGTGACCTCCTATCAGCTGGTGTGCTGCGACTGTGCCCACAGTCTGTGGCAGAAGCAAATCACTGCCACAAGTCTTTCCTTGCAGACATTTAACAGCATCAGTGCAGATAGCCACTGCAGGGTAGCTGACACACAGCGACTCGCCACTGCCTGGTAACTTGTCTCTGTGCCTGGGGCTTCTCATTTTTGGCCATGTTGCTAAGGTACATTCAAGTTAGCCATGGTAGGAGAGTGATGTTTGTATCTGAAAACATGTCCTGAAAACACAGTGTCTCAGAGAACTGCAGACTCAAAGACTCAAAGGAAAAGTGTCGATAAAATGGTGATCAAAATCATAATTGCCAATTAATTGTCAATTTTCAAATGGCACTAACTTTCCCTCTATCAGGTCATCTTGTTTTGTTGTTTTCTAGCAGTGGGAGAGTCTTACTGCCCAAGACCATGTGCTGCCCAGAAGAGAGAAGAGGATAAACAAGCCGCAAGCCTGGGGCCAGCATGATTGTCCCCTGCTCAATGACTCTGGACTGATGGATGGGTCTCTCCTCTTCACAGGACAGATGGACAGCTCTCAGAATCTCTGCTGGTAATCACTGCATAAATGTACTGGTCTGATCCTGCTGCAAGGGAGTATGTGGGGTATCCCCTGGTACAAGAAACTGTACAGGACAAGGCAGACAAGAGGGACTGATGTGCTATTGCTCTGCTGTCTTTTGTTCTCTATGTGGTACCTGTTTGGACATGGACTAGTCTTTGCAAAGCCAAGAAAATCATTCTTAGAAGCAACCAAATGACAAAACCCCAAAACATTTATAACCCTGTTTGTGTCTAGATTGTACCTGCACAAAACAATTGTTTGGGCAGTTGGAATGCTTCAGTGCCAAAACAGAAACAGCAAAACAGCAGGAAACAGATGTGGGCCAAGAAGATTGTCAGACCTACTGTTACTGGAGAAGTTTCTGTTCTGTATTGCTGATTTCCTTTTTGGGATTCAAAGTTCAAACCAGGTCACTCATGGTTTTTTGCACCTCTGGTCTTCACTGGGTTTGTATCCTTCAGCCAAAGATTTCAGTCCTCCAAGTTCTGCTGCATTTTATAGTGAGAAAATGAGCCCTTGCAATGGTTTCCTCAGTTTTCATAATATTTTGTATGCCTATGTACTTCAATCTCACAATCTTGTCTCCATCTTAATTTTTTGAAATTTTTCACCTCAGATAATTTATGAAACCTTCAGTCTCTGTACAAAACTTGAAGGGGACTGATTTCTAGTTTCAAAGATATTGCTGAAGTCTTCTGTGACTACCTTGGCACTCAGAACTCAACAGCAGCTTGCTACAGTAAAACACCTGGAGGCCTGATCTTTCCCTCTGAGTATTGAACTTACATTAGAAATCCCAAAGAGCCTTAGTAAACCTATTTTCAAGTCCTGCCAGAAGCATTAACTTGCTGCTCAGCTCCTGAACCCAGCAGAGCAGGCTGGTGCCCGGAGGCAATATGCCAGTGATATTTTAGTGCAATTGCCCCTTTAGCATGCTTTGGTTCACATCAAAAATTGGTCTTGGAGTGCACAGATTGAATTCCCTTCAAATTTAACCAAACCCAAGATGCCCTTCAGGAGCATCCTGTGCACTGCTGCTGCTTGTGGGGTGTAGGTGGCTTGTACAGGTGGCATGGGGCTGTTTCACTCAGTGAAGGCATTCCTTTTTCTCCTCAGTGTGCCAACTGTAGGTATCCCTTTATTGTCTTCATAGCCTTTCTAGAGGTTTGGAACATAATTTATTTTCAAGTTATAACCACAAAAACAAAGGTTTAGGGAAGTACCTTAGCTGTTAAAGTCTTAACTGAGAATTCTGATTCATAATTTTTAGTGCAAGTATCCCATTCACTGACAGCTTAGGAGATGAGGAAATACAAATAGCTGTGCTGATTTTGGAGGAGCTTTGCCATTGGTACTGCTAAGGTACTATAGTTTTTTTTCAGGCTCTGCTCTGAGTGGAGCTCTTTAGAGGCTTAAGTAGTTGATTCAGAGCTCATGATAAAAGAATCTTTAGCATCAGAGGTGGGGACAAACCTGTGGGAAAAATTAAGGAAATAAAGAATGTTTTTTAAGATATAGACTGGATAGTGGTCTGCCTGAAGATATCCCAAAATCAGCTCTGTTGTATAGATTCTGTGAAGTACACCTTCAAGCTGTATTATTCAGTCTTGTTAGTTTTAGTTAGTTCCCTTGCTCATACCTAGTGAGCTAATTTGTTCTTTTCCCAGTGTCCCAATTAATTTTTCAGTCACCTGGATATTCTGCACTTATTTCCAAAAGCTGGCAACAATGTTTGTTGCATTTAATCTTTCACCTTCTTAGTTGTCTATATTGATATTACTTTGACATCTTTCTTGTTGTACTTTACTTTGATGTGCTTTGACACAATTTTGTGTTTTCCTGAAAGTATCAGGTGCTTCCCATGGATTCCAATTATTGTTGTTTTCAAGTTGAGTTTATGACATGACACAGCTGTTGTGACAATACTGTCTTCTCGAAAGGCAGGTAAATGAAGGTGGCTTCAGCTAAACAAACATCCACAGCTGCTGTAGTCTCTATTTCAAAGCCAGTCTTTGTTCAGTATGTACCACAGACAGCAACTATTTCTTGTCATATGCTGCAGAAATGAGCATCATTTTGTGATTACTGATAGCAAAATCCAAGATTTTCAAGCCTGAGTGTTATGTACCAGGGTTGATTTTTTAAAATGGGATATCACCATGCTCACAGACAAGTTGAAATCAGCTGGGTGTGATATATAGGCACCCTAATGTTTCCAGACCTGCCTTGAAGACATTTTGCTGCAGTGCAGCTATTAGAGTCTGGAGTCTTCGTTCACACTGAAGCTCACCTGGTGCTGTTTTATAGATGCATTCAGTCAGCTTTTGCAAGAGTTATTCTAGCAAGCTCTTACATGCAGGCTCTGTTGGAAGCCCAGGAGTGATCCCACAGACACCTACAAGGCAATTCATGAATTTAAAGCTATTCAGTCTTAAGTGCCTTTGTGGAGTGAAGCCTGAAATCACTTTGATAACGTCTAACATCTATCATTTATTATAAATGTAATCTGCCTTTAACTACTAGTAATTTATATACCAAAGAAATATCCTTTAAAAAGTCATTTTTAAGGGCAAAAGATTATTTGTCTCATTCATAGTTTTGCCCTCAGAGATCCCCAACTGCACTAAGTTTGGGAGAATAATTTCTTCTTTGCTAGGAGTCACTGGATAAAATGGTACACCTAATACATGCAGTGGTTATGCAAGAGTTAATACAGGCTAGATGATGCCAGAAGTCCCTTCGGGCTCTAAAATCTATTAACTTATAGGATAATTTACAAATGGAACAATTTATGGAGTGAGAATCTGTCTACTGTGCTTGAGGAATGAAACTGCATCATTCATTCTGATAGAGCTCCTGTTTACACAGTGTCTGCACGCGTATTACAAGGGAGCAAGAATAAATTAGTGAAGATATGATGAGTGTTAATGTAGTATTACACAGGCTATCTGTAATCAAAAGTCTTCTCTAAATTTCATACTGTTTTATAATAGATGCCTTCTGCAACAAATGCAGCATTGTGGAATATTCAAATCCAAAGGCAATAATAACAACATATTGTGGATTGGACAGGATGGGCATTGACAAACAGGAGTAATTTGCAGCAGTAGTAAAGATTTAGGCAGTAGCCTACAGCACTGCAGGTTGGGTTCCTCATAACAAGCCATTCTTGCAGCTGTTCTCAAGGCTCTGCTTACAGTGAGAGACTTTTAAATTTTAAAAAAGGAGGGCAAGACACATTATGAGTAGGTATGATTTCATCCCATTAGTTTTAATGAAATCTGAGAAAGCTGGAATCCTTGAACATTGACAGCCAAGCGACTGCCAGGGTCCTTAGTGCACTAACAGGCCCTGATGGCCGTGCTTGACCTCCTCTAGGACCTCCCTCCATCATGCCCATGGGCCAGGGCCCCATTCCAGCCCCTGCCCTGGCCATGGAGCAGCAGTGCAGGTCTCCAGCTCTCCCCAGCCTTGGCCATCCCAGGGCAGTTCTGACCCTGGCTGCCTCTGTGGAGCATGGTCCTGTCCTGCAGGACCTGCCCCATCATGACAAACCCGCTGGATAACCTGGGTGCTTGGTTGACCCTGCTGCCCTCCAAAGTTTTCCCCGTTTTCCTGCATGAGCAACTGCCCACATCAACTATTTCCAACACCACAGAACTAGATGATTAAAAGGAAAAATGATCCCAGTGGTTTCATCTGCTCAGTCTCGTGTTACCTGAGCAGCCAGTCCATTTCACAAGATCCATTTCCAGGTCTCCTCTAAACACAGGTCTGTATTAGGCAAAATTTGGCTTTCACAGTGAGGGAAGGAGGCAGGTACCTTGTCAGAGGGCTCAACCCAGTCTAGGATGCCTTTGGAGTTCTTTCTCCTCCTCCTTGGACTGTAAGTTTCCAGCCTCTCCCTTTAAGTGTCAACAGCTAGATCTGGGGAATACATCTCTGGCATTAGCCTCCATGTAGTTCCACCAGCAGTTTCTGTGCACTGATTTGCTACAAAAGGCCTCACTGGCATTTTCTGCCCAGGGATTTGGTCACCTTCCTAAAAAAGGGCAGTTTCTAAATTGATGCCAAATAAACAGCATTAAATACTTCCTTAAGAATTCCTTTCAAAGTTGCTGCTGTGACTACAGAGACAATTTTGTTATCCCAAAAGGGAGAAGGATCCACACAAACATGAATTGGGAAAGAACTGGGAGGGAAAAAGAGACTTTTCTTTCTATTGTCTATGCTACGAAATGTGCTTGCTGCATGGATCTGAACTGTATTAGTCCAGATTTGGAGGTAAAATAAGTGCCAATGTAAACTATTTGTGAATAAAAGAGATTTGCAAGGAGGGGGTTACAGAGAGGAATCCACGAGAAGCTATCTTTGTCTCATCCTGTAGGAATTTTGTTTATTCTACCACTGTTGACTAGTTGTTCCTTCTGTTAAAATTTTTCCCTCCTGCCAGAATCTTTCCCTTCTGCTCACCAGCTCCTCATTCATTGACAATCATTTACTTGGAGTCTTCCACTCAGATTATCTCCGTAATTGTCCCACTGTAGTGCTGATCCAGACTCCATCGGGGTCAATGGGAGGGCTGCCACTAACTTGTGGAGGTTTGAGTCAGGCCCAGGCATCTCCCTGTCAGCACGGACCACAGGCTGGCTGCTGTGCTGCTCTTGGAGCTGGTGCAGTGCTCCAGGTGAGGGCCAGAACTGTGGATTTACTCCCACCCAGAGCCTTACACGCAGGCAAACGTGGTGAGGAATGAGGTTCCTAGGTTTTGCAAACCTTATCTATATCTAGACAGCCCTTAAGCAGGTGGTGAGGTCCTGATCTGAAGGATCAGGAAAGAAAAATAAGGAAGGGTTCTAGTGGAATGGCAAGGACTTGCAAGGCCTCAGTTGTTCTGTGGTGGAAAATTGTGAGAATGGAATGAAGAAAGATATGAGGGGTAAAAAAGTTAGTTTAATCCCTTCAAAATTGTCTCATGCCATTTTAAGTATGTTGAGAAAAATTTCATGAATTTGGCTCTTTAAATGCTAGTCTAATTTTTCTCTCCTTGCTTTCTTGCTGTTGCCCCTGGACTGTCACTGTATCTTCCTCAGAGTGGATAGCAAGCAGCTCTAGGTGGCACCTGAGACATGGGAAGTGGCAGTGTGGGGGACTTGCCACATGGCAGAAGCCCTCTGCAGTGTGAATGCCAAACCACATCTCAGGGCTCTCAGTGCGTGGGCCTTTGTTGCACTCTAGAGAGCTTCCTAGACTATTTTTTCTTTCGTGAAATGAGTATCTGCCACTTTGACTTCCTTGGGTTGTGCTCAAAAGATTTTGGCATCATTCAAACTGAAATTGGCAAGTAGACAGATCCTGCTTAGCATTCAGCCTAGAAATAAATGTATGTGGGGAAATCTGACATAAGGGTTCCAGTGGCTTTCATTTGCTAATGCCTTCACCCAGTGCCTACCGTGCTAAGCTGCTTCCCCTCCATCTCCCACACTATTGTAAATTGAGTSATGCAGTCTTGATTTTGCTGTCAGATATTGCTGCCACAAGCTTTTGAAGCCTGGTGGGTCTCAGGTGACTTTGGAAGTCTGCCGGTGCTGGATGCACCCAGTCACTGGAGCAAGGAGCAAGCATMAAAGCCTGGTCTGTAAAGTGAATGTAAATCAATGATCCTCGCTGAAGGAGCCTTTATCCCTGGTGCCATGAGGCTTTGAACAACACTTGGGAGGTTGGCAGAAGGGTGACAGGTAACCACAAGGGACACACATTAAGCAAATGTAACTAGAAATCATCTGGATGTAGCCTTGGCGCTGAGGAAGGTGGCTCCAAACCAGTGGGGCCATTTCCCTGCCACTTGGATCCATTTGCCACTTCCCTGAAGTCCCTGCAGCAATGTTAGTGTTCCTTTGCCTGTTACAGGGACAGTGATATTAGAGAGTATTAGAGGTACCCAGCACCAAAATTGTTCTCCTGGGCTATTATTAAGAACAATCACTTTGGAAAAGCTGTCTACCACTGAAATGGCTGCTGAGGGAAGAAAAGTGTTTGATGTGAGAGCTGAAAGTTTTTGTGTGTGCCTCTCTCTCTCGTACCATCAAGTACTGGGAGGGACAAGGAGAGGAATTGTTCCCATGGGGACTTTTCAGATAACAAGAAAAGGGAAACTCAAGAGCAGCATTATTTTTTTCTGCTCTATGACAGTCTTGGGGGAGGTGATCTGGCCTTATACAAGTTCATACAGCATTTTTGTGGATTTTCTGGTGCTGTGATTCTTTTACTGGGCAGATAATTATCTTCTGTCCCAGAGAAAGCTATTGAGGATGTACCTGCCATGAGAACCAGCTATTGCTACAGGAACCCAGCCATCCCTGTGGGCTGGTGCCAGCATAGTAACAAAGCTGTGTGTTTAAATTATACAGAGGTGGTTAATGAGTTTTCACCTTGTCAGGAGAGCAGTCCAAGGTTAACAAATTATGTGTCCCAGAAATGAGAGTGAGAAAAGCTAAGTTTTGAAAATATACAACCTGCAGGGTGAGCCAGTATTTTAAAACAAAACTATGATAGTATCTTTCTTTTTATGGAAGCAAGGCTCAGCATTACAAAAAGCAGGAGAGAGGCACTCTGATTCTCAGTGCAGTGTGGCAGCTAGAATATGCTTAGCATGTTATTATTCTATCAGTGGAAGTGTTTAATGAGATTTAGTAGATGTTCCCAAAGCTGTCCTGTCATGTTTATGTATTCAGACAGGGACTCAATGAAGTGGTCTGTGATTTATTTGGCTGGCAAGCCAGGGCAAAGGGGGATTTCRATGTTTCATGCTACATCTCGTCAGGCAAATCTGCTTTCATTTTTGCTGAGATTATAAATGTTGCACATGAAAGGAACAGAGCACATGCATTTTCTTTAAATTTTGAGAAGCGTTTGTATCTGCCACTTGACATTTGGATTGCAAAGGTACCCTTACATTATCAAGAATGTATACATTTAACAGATTAGTATCCAGCTAATTGGTGGAAGTGAAAAAGAATCATATTTATAAAAAAAAATAAAAAAGGAAAAGAGAAAGACTTGTAAATATTTATGAGAAAAAGGTTTTGTATTTGAATACTAGGAGGTCCCATCCCTGCTGTGCCACATCCTCAAAGCAGTGCTTCCCACATCACCCATCCTTTAAATGCTTGGATCTGAAGCTCCATTCTCTTTTCTCACCCCATGTCCACAGACCAGAACCCCAAATCAATCCCACCATCCCAATTGCTCTCTTTTCCTATTTCTGATAGTCTCAGGTTGGCACTCTCTTGTATCCACAGCCCCGACTGCTTCTGGCTCACATTTGTAAAGAGTCCCTGCAGAGCAGAACCTGTGGTGGGTGAKGGGGCTGGGAATGCCTGCCTCACRCTGACACAAACTTCTGATATCTGTTGATTGGCACTCACTGGGTGTGTAAAAGCTCTCRCTCCCACCCTGTTCACACTTCTGCTCTCTTTATTTTGATACATCTCAAACCTGGGTCCATTTTTATTTTGTGACAGCCATACTTCAAGACAGACTCTCCAGCACACAGCTCTGGATTGCTCATAGAAAGCAAGACATGARTAGCATATAAGAGATATTTTTGGAGCAATATTCCTAAGAACACCTGGAATTGTCTTGAATTTGCGTAAATCTAGAAGCTTGTCATAGGAAACCATTGCCAGATTAAAGTGTGTCTCATGAAAATCTTCAAGGCTCCATACAAATACCAGCACTATTCAATATTTTTGGTTCTGAACTTGAAGCCAGAAGAAAACTTGCRACTCACACAAAGACTGTAGAAAGACCTGTAGAGATAAGGAGGCAGACCTACAGAGAAGTCTGGAGTGCTGGATGAGYTGGCCTTGTTACATGAAGTTTTATTTAAGTGTAATCAAATCAATGCTTTTCATAGGAAAACAGTGGTGCTGATTAAAGCTTAAGAATCCCAGGGAGCGTGTACCTGAATATGAAACCCTAGTTTGGTGCTACAGCAAAAAATGCTAGTAAGATATGTAGCTGAAAYATTGCTGAGTCAAAAGGGAGCTAAATTCTGTACTTAGCATTGATAGGATTAGTACTCAAAGGCTGCACCCTTTTTTTTTGAAAAAAGAATGATAAAAATTTGCAGAAGTTGTGAAAAGGTCACATGCTTTTTCTGAAGATAATACTTTACAATGAGAAATATAAAGGACATTTTTAGTCCTGGATGCTCATTTGATGTTGCTCTTTATCACTTTGCTTGTTTATGCTTTGGCTGGTCCAGGAGGTCCCAGAGCCACAACCTGAACACAACCAGGGGCATAAGCAGGGCAGGTGCTGATGGGTGCTTGCCCTGTTGTCAGGCACTGGCCTGGGCACCTGCGTTTGGCCAGACAGGGAAAGGAGACAGAGCACAGRACTGGATGGACCATTGCTCTGCCATGCATGGCTGTTCTAAATTGTGCCATGCACTGTCACTGACACTTTGTCCAGGTCTTAATATTTCCTTAAAACAAAATTAAACTTTAGGCTAACTGCAGGGGTAATCATGGAAAAAAAGACTTCTGATGAACAAGGTAATGCGTATCTGGGCATCTATCAGTTCCTTTTGTCCTAAAATGTGTTCCCATTTGCAATACTAAAGTCTTGAGGAAAATGTCGAAGGACAATACCAAGTACCTGTTTAAAGGCACGAGTCTAGCTGCATGGTCAAGGAACAACTTGATTTAACTCCTTAAARATCTCTTCTCCTCCTAAAACATGACAATACCATCTTCAAATGACACACAAGATGACATGACTACACCACTCTTGCTTTGTAAGCAGGTTGGTGGAGCTGTCAAAACACTGGTCTCTACAGCTCCCTGAAAGGCTGCTCATCTATCCAGCTTACTATTATGGAGATCTCTTGCTATATCTCTTCAGTGTGCATCCATTATCACCTTCAGGGGAGCTTGGGGGTGCCTCTCTGCTGCCMTAGAAGGAGGGCAGGATTTGAAATAGGTTGCTATTCCTTGTCCTGTGCAGTTCCCTGCTGCCTTGGGTGCCCCCCAGCATGAGGTATCCAAGTGATCAGACTGTCAGAGGTCCAAATTCCATCAGGASGACAAGGATGCTGAAAGCTGGGCATTGCAATGGCACATAATGGTAAATTATTRTCAGTGTCCTTTTTCCAGGATCTAAGAATTACCCTCTTTGTGCTGTAATTCCTCATATGAATAATGTTCTGTGAAACAGTGGGGGTAATATGAGGTTAAACATGTTCAAATTGTTAAAAGATGTTAATTCATGAGACATTTGGATAATCCCATTTAGKGATGGGGACCTTGCCAGTGCCTTGGACAAACAAATCCTCAGCTTTGTGTGGTGCCTTCAGCTGTGAGTCAGTGGCTCAAGTGGAAAAAATCTTACTAGGATCACACTGACAGCTTTGCATTTCTCTTTGGAAAACCTTCTAAAGGATTCCCTGAATCCAGTAGAATCACAAAGGTTTGTAAAAGTGCTTGGTAGCGATAAAGCTTAGATGTAAAACTTCTGGTGGAGGGCATGGATAGTCTTGGTGTCTCCTCCCTGGATCATAATTAGTGTACCTGAGTCACTGTGAACAAGATTCATGGTCAGACATGGGAGAAATTGTGTRTGTCACTACTTCTTCCTTTAATTATATCAGATACATGTTTACTGGCAGTGTCTTGACACTTGTGTCCTCCAGGACAGTATTTACATCCAAATCAGAGGGAAAGAACAGCTGTTAAAACACAGACTCTATTCTCTTGACTCATCTCTGTATTCAGATTCTGTATTTTAGCATACATTCAGTTTTTCAAAATTTGTTGTTTTGCAACATCTTTAATGCATAGTGTTTTATGGTGGTGCCTTAAGAAATAGTTGTGACTGCAGAGCTATTGTAACCATTATTTTTGTCAGTACTGTAATTGTTTAGTAAAGGCAATCATGTATTGCTTTTAGAATTAATTTTTACTGCTCAGATCACATTTGCACTGGTTTATTTCATTACTACGCATCTTTTCCAGCAGGGCTTATGCAATTTGTCAAGTTATGCTCAGAGATTTAATAATGAATGTTTACTTTAGTGTCTGAAAGGCAAGTGAGAGGCATGATTTCTTCTTAATTTCCATTAATAACATAAGCATGTTGGATTTGCCAGGGAGTGTTTTTTTCTAATGAGGAGGTTCAGAAAGATTTTTCCTATGTCTTCAGAGAAAACCGTGTGACAGAACTGCATGATTTGCCCAATGTCCATAGGTGGAGAAACACAACTGAAGCATCAGRGATTTCTGGGGCCCACTGGCACCTTGCTGCAATTTTGGCTGGAGACGTGACAGTGCAAGTTAGACTACCACACATAAGAAATCTGTATGAAATCTGATGATTCTTGAGAGTATATCCTGCAACCAGTAAAACTATTCATATTTTTTAAAYATCCATTTGAAATGCAGCAAGCACCAGCAAACCTCTTCCTACATTTTGTGTACCTTTGCCATGTTCTTTCTGTCTTGCAGATGCTGGTATCTGATTGGCACAAAAAAGTCTTTCTGTGTTGTCTGTTTGGAGGATGAGAAGCAACCAAAGGTGTACTAAGCCTCTAAACACAACTGAGTTAAGAATGACACGTGAATTTTCACAGCTGAACATCTCTGAGTCTTATGTTGTGTRCATATTAGTAGAAGTGAATCTGGAGGCTGAGTTTGTATTTTGCAGTATTTCGTGTTGGGTTGGAATAATAATGTTAGAGTTTTGTGTTTGCCTTGCAGATGGCTCCCCAGCAATAAGCTTACATGTGTGGCAGCACTTCGGTTTCCAAATCTCTGGAGTCAAAAGCAATTTGTCATTTGGCATTTATTTCAAATGAAAAAATCCTGGAGGTTCTCTGGTAGATAAATAGTCACAAGACTTGAGCTTGGCTAGTAGGTGCAAAGTAAATAACGTTTCTAACACACCAAATTCCATGCTTATTTACAGGTGAGGCAGGTTGTTTAATCATCTGWTATTTCTAAAGGGTATGCTTTCTATGGCAGTCAGCATAATTTAAACAGATGAAGGGAGATTGGAAAGTGCTTTGCTTTTGAATTTGTAGGAAGATTTATACTTTACTTACTATGAARTTTGGATTAATGAAATATGAGTGAATTTAAAATATGTTTTATGCTTACTGATTTGTAATACTAGGGCTTARAATGCATACAGGCCTTTCAGTATTCCAATTTCAAATTATTTGTGTTAGGCATTGAAAACTAAAGCTTAAAGCTCAGTTGGGCTGGAAAAAAGGGACTCTATCCCATGAAGAGATGTTGCAGTTCTAAAATCCATTTTTATTTTGTGTCAAGATGAAGCTGCAAACTTTTCAAAATACATTCACTAAGGATGATGAGAGGTGTAAAGATGAGGATGCTCTGTTGGGATGCGACGTGTAGAGGTGGCACTGCTTCCCTGATTCAGCAACAAGCAGGGCTGGAACTCAGCCTTTGCATCAGCCACAATGGGTACTGGCTATTCTGGGCTGAAAACTGAGTTCTCTCTGGCATGGYATCCACAGGCCATTTCAGTTTTGGCATTCAGGATGCACAAGCAGCACTCAGATTATGGAGGTCAGATGAGGTCTTTCTCTCTCTGGCTTTTAGTAAAACAAGCCTACTTGGACTTCTCCCAGGTTTCCTGAAATAAATACAACTCTGAAAAATCCCTTGGTCTTGCCAAAGTTGAGTTTGATTTTGTTCCATGAATGTCTGACAGCTTGGAGAAACCACTCCTGCAAATAACTTTACATTTTCTCCTCTGGCTTGAGAGAAGGTGTGAGAGAACTTGTGAACTTACCCATGGAAGTTTACTYGCTGAATGTCTCCCTAAGTGTGTGGAGGAGCTCCAGATAAATAGYGGCAAAGTTCCCTCATTGCTTGCATTGTGATTCCCCAGTAAAATCTTCCCTGCTGGGGCATTTAAAATAAATCAGTGCTGCTCTTTCCTTCTGTCCAGCTATACCTGCCTCTTGTGTCTCATATGAATATCACAGGCCAGGGGCTGTAGCAATTTTAACAGGCTAGTCCAGRACTTCTACATGCTAATAATGACTCTCACAGTAAAATTAAACATATTTGGRAGTCTCAGCTTAGTCACACTGTCAAGTTTCCTTAGCTTAAGCAAATAGAGAGCAGTTTTCCTAGGGTAAGATGGATCTACACGCCTGATTTACATTATGGACAAAATACTTGTGCTAAAAAATCCTATCCTGCAGCAGGGCTGAAATGGAGATAGACATAGCCCCCTGGATCCAGGAGGTCAGGAGGTTTAAGACCAGGAAGGAGTTTTATCTTCAAGTCAAACTAGCAAGGGCCATCAATTTTTCTTTTTACAGCTTAGAGTCTTTTTAGGGTCATCTCAGCTCTGTTCCACAGTAGACTCTCTGTTCCTACAGAAGCATGAGGAAAATTATTCTTTTCACTTCTTCTGTGTTTTTGGGTGGGGTGTTTTTGGGGTTTTTTTTATTTTTTTATGTGCATGCACATTGCCATATCTGAGGCCTTTAGTCTTTTAGATGAAAGATCTTAAATTAGTTGGAGCATGTTATAGCCCTTTTTGGTTTTTTATGGCTTGCAATTTTCAGGTGCACTAGAATGGATGTTATTTATAACTTACTGTGATGTTCCTGCAACTTTCCTTCCTAGAKTCAAACAAGAAACTCAACTTCATCTGGTCTTTGGTGTCTTGCAATAGCAACAGGAAAATTGTATCTTAGTACATTGGGAAGAGATATTACAACAGCTCTAAATGTTTTGGGGCAACAACAAGTGATGGAAACTGAAGAGGGAGTAATAAGTAGGATCCTCCATCATTCTGGAGAGAGTGGTGAGATTTATATAATAACCYGAAAAAAGAATTAAGATATCATTATCTTGTTATGTGTTTCAAATTAATCCACTGAAAACCTTGCCAAAATATAGATTGGAGGTCTTAATTATTGCCTCACTGCATATCTTGCTGAAAATCCATGAAAAAGGATGATGGATTCTGTGGGATCTCCTCCCCTACCTCATACCATAAGAAATGTGGGMAAACATGAGGAATGTCAGCTAGATAAAAAGCCCCAAAACACTTTATTTCATGTGGCAATATTTATAACCAGCTGTGTATAAATGCAATAGATAAAGAGGTCCAGGAGATGTGAGTAATACAGGGGCAAAGATGAGTCCAGAGCTCCTGCCCCTGTTCTTGGTACAACAATATGCTCTGGGGAGGGGGAATCAGGGCCTCTAACTCYTTCCTATGTGGGTGCCTTGACTCCTGGGCACAGGCTCATGCTCAGTATTTATTGTGGCTGCCCTCCTTTCAGGCACCATTCAATGTTTTGCTACCCCGTGGAGCMGAAAAAAAATGGTGGGAAGGTCAATAAGAGCAGCCCTTTTTGTGTGAGGTGAGAAAATGAGAAGGTCAGAAATAGAAAAGAAGGGCCCTGGGCAGCAGCAGGCCATACAGGTGCACAGTGAGTCCCTGACCCCCAGTGACAYAGGAGCGCCTCAATGGCCACACCCGATCCCCTCAGTGGTGTGGGGCCTCAGGAGAGAGCAGCAGGGGTTGGGCTGGGCCAGCGCCCTTCTTGCTGTCAGCCTGAGCTCTGCAGCTGCTTCCAGACTCACTTGTGCAGCTAGAGCTGAGCCAGGGATAAAAATGCTGCTATCSGTAGCTTGTAAATAAGAATTCACACGTGGTGCTAAGCCAATTTGGTGGTGTTATTTCCTTGTTCCTCTTGTTGCTAAAACTGCACTCGCAGCAAAAAGCTAAAGGGATTGAAAGTGTCAGAAGTGTAAGAAAGCTTTAGACTTTAAAGTGGGCATTTGAAGGGCTTTCTTCTTATGCTTTGGTCATAAAGCTGCTTTCGTTTCTACACAAGCACTGATGCACTCAAGATTTATTTTATGGCTGCTGAAATGAGTTGGAATTCACCTGCTCAGTGGCTGCTTCTGCATCTGATGTGTGCAGTACAGTCCTGTTGTCTTTGACAAGGATATTACCCGAGAAGGGTAATGGTCATTGACACAATGTCTTGCTGCCTGCCAGCTGCTTGCAGAGCCTTTTTCTTAACAGATTCCTGCAGGCTTGAGATACAGCTTTTCTGGGTAAATTCATCATGTCAAGAAACTAAGCATCAGCATTCAAACTCCGCAAAGACATTTTCATGCTTCTCTGTTCCAGTTTGTTTTGTTTTGTTTCTCCTTGAAGGAACTAGCTGGGATTGGAASTAGATGATTTGAGATTTGACTGGAMAACATAAACTCTACTGGCCTGCTGCTGCTTTTGCTGGTTGTCCAGTTATCAGAAAGGCAAGGGGGAGGTGAACATTCAGGGGCAATGCAGGGGAAGTGCTGGACAATGAGCAGGACAGTAAAGAAGTAGGTGAAACATTAGTAGAAGGGGTGATGTGTAAGGGAAAGGTTTTCTCTAGGGGGGYCCTGCTCTGGAGAAATGACCTTGTGCATGTCTGAGGGTTAGCTGAGAGGAACAGTGGAAGAGCATGGAAGAAGGGGTGATGGATTGGAAGTGGTGGGAGGCATGAGCCAGATCCTGATACCAGAGCTGCTTTGGTGTAACTGCTGCGATTGTAAACACCTGCCCAGGGCCTGATAGCTCCCAGTGTGGGCTGTGGGTGTATAAGGTGGGCCATGAAGAAGGAGAGATGGAGTAGCAACAAGAAGATTAGGAATATGATTTTACAAACAATTTATCTTTGGAAAGATGAATCCCATCACAATCCTCTCCTGCCCACAATGTCACTTTCCCCAGCACTRCATGAAGAATTTGGAACTTCAAAAATACAACAATTTCTATTTATCTCCTCAGGAGCAATCAAGATTCCCAGTTCAATGTTCAGTAAACAGGCTAAAACTGAAGTAAACAAGGCTCTAGCCTCCAGACATGGTGACACAGGGACTCTCACTCCCTCAATGCCTCTGCTGATCCATCCCTCTCCCTTTTCTAATGGCAGCAGCTTCAGGAGACCTGTGACATCTAAGGATTTGTTGAAGCTGTGGTAATTGGTGCAATGATATAMTTGACAAACTGACAACAACATTTTAACCTTCTTAAAATACTCATACACTTTCAAGGTACTCAAGGTTGGCATGCCACAGAAAGTGTGCTCAGTGATAGCTTTGGATATATAGCCAGGTTGTTTGCCTGCCAAGATGTGTGGTCTGAACTGCTGCCARTATTGAGTTATTCAGGTGGTTGAAGGGCATTCTAACAAGACAACATCATATTGACACATTTATGCTTGTAAAGTAGCTGAAAGTTATTTTCAAAAAGCTTTCAAAACCAGAAGTAGGTTTAAAACATGGTATTTTAGGTGAAGTAAGATACTGCATGGAACCTCAAAATTTGTTAAAAAAATAGATCTTATGCAGTAACAAAATAGGTTGTTTGAGCAAAAAATAGGTTATTTTCTCTTTTCACATCACCTGCAGAACTTTTTCACTTCAATTTTGTATAACTTGCCCTGAGAAGTTATATAAATTTATGGATTTTGGCAGCAAACCTTTTGGTTTTATTACAACTATTTGTATGGCTGTGCAAAGTGCAACTCCTTGCTTGGAGATGGCTTTACGTATCCAAACCTGTGGATGCACTTTTTTTGTACTTGAGCTGGTTTTCCAGACCCCACTTAAAGCAAAGAAGGCCGCACTCTCAGGTTGTAGTTCACCTTGAGGTAGATGAAACCCATTAGGGAATCTAATGGCTCTCTGAAGTGATGCTGCTGCTCTTGGTTTTGAAGTTTTAAAAGAGCATCCCATTGGCTTGGACTGGCTCCAAAGGGTCTCCTCCTGCTCAGCTTCACCCTTGGAAGCWCTCAGCCACCAGTCAGGCCTTCACCCTTGGATGCCAGGTGATTTCAGATACCCCTGGAGTAGGTCACTGAGTGCTTTGATGATGCAAAACTRCTTTGTGAGCCTTTCTAGAGTGAAAAGTGCAGTTTGGGCACTCCTGCTTTAGCGCACAGTGGCGCTGTGGGATGCTCTTGAGTTTCCACGAGGCTGGGGTGGTGAGCCCAGRCATAATTTAATGCTGACAGCCCCACAGGAGGTGATGAGTTACATTTAGCTCAGACCATATTGCTGCCTCTGGTGTGGGACACAGCCTCTTAACAACTCAGGCAGAGAAGGAGAGCAGTCTTATCAAACTTTGCTAAGTACTGAAATAGCTCTTCTGGAAATCAATGCTATTCATGCTCTGCTTGCCCTTTGAATGGTATCATTTACTCAGAATATAACATTGCACCTAGTGCTGCATCTTGCTGTCATTGAAACATTCCCCTTTTATTTCTCAGTGCAAAGCTAATGGCTTCTATGGAAAAGGAATCCGAGACCTAAAAGCAGAAGGAAAAAAGAAAAAGGTGACAGTCTTAGAAAACCTGCTGGCTCAAAGGTATATTTAAAATATATTGTAATAAAAGAACTGTTGAACTGAAAAAGAGAAATTTTTTCCTTTGTATGGCCATGGTTTTTGGAAGTGAGAATACAGCAGGACATTTTAGCTTCATCTACGCTCCAAAATTAAACAGGTTGAAGATGGTTCTCTGGAACTTAAGTCAACTTGGAAATTATCCCAATAAATTCTTTCAGCCTCCGAAACAGGATGGTTATATAAAAACTGTCTATGGGGATTGCTGGTGGCAYGAAGAAAACAAGTCATTTAAAGCCTGCCCTTTAGATCTCTGAGTCAAGCCCCTGAGGTTATTGTTGAACAATGCTGAGCTGAAAACCTTTCTGTGCCTGAATTCCAGTTACAGGCCAGCCATTGAGAGGTTTTCTTCCTGCGCACAATTCCCAGTACTGAGRCTGAGCTCCACATGTCTGTCAGGAATGAGTGGGTCAGGCTTGGCTGAGCTGGGRTTGTGAGCTGGGGTGGAGTGGGTATTGTCCAGCCTTGGCTAGACTGCATCTTTCCCATCTTCTCCATACAGCATTGAATGGACAATAAGCAAACCCTCTTTGTAAAGTACCGACACCATCTGTGCGCTCTACAACCACAACTCTGATCTTTGGCAAGCTCAGGAGAAACTGCTGCAGTGGGCACAGTGAATGGACTTATAGCCACTGATTCTGAAGGGATGATGAAACAATCTTCTAGGGACAGTCTTGTATCTGAGGGATTGTTGTGGTGGACTAACTCATTTTTACTTCACTGCTATCCAATCTCTGAGTGTCATCCCTTCCTTCTGCCACTAATAACAATTACTATTTTTTCTATTGGTATAATAGTTCTTCAAAAATCCATAAATGGAGCCCTGTGATAGGTACTGTGCAAAAGAGAACCTAAGTAAGCATTCATGATATGCAAAACCTTCCAGAGACTATGAGTGATTATAAATGACATTATTATAAATGAATAACCAGACATTTCAGATGACTGGGAAGACTTACCTGTGCTGCACACCTGCTCTTCCTTGCAGTGTTCTCAATTGCTGAAAAATACGTATACAGTATACAGCTTTTCTCATCTATTTTTGAGGTCCTTCTCCACCTAGCAAGGCTTGAGAGCAGGCAGTAGTTTCTTTTTACAGTAAACACTGTATCACCAAAAGTAGATTAATTGCCAAATGATAAAGTTAGAATTACTGAAATGGTCTAGCTAGGTGGATTCTAGTTAATTATGGACACCAATGCTATAATCAGAGATTGTTCAATACAGAATGGAGACTCTTGGTTTCAGCTGGATAATCTTTCCCCCTTCTGGTTTCACCCATGCAATTTCAATAGGCTGGACTGGGCTAACATAATTCAGAATCAGGAATAACTTTTTCCCTCTGTTACAACCAAGCTTCCCTGTATGAAATCACATAATGAAAAGTGATAATTTTGTGCAYGCAGCTTGTGTGATTCATCTATCTCCATGACTCAATTACATATTAGCATGATCTTCCATGGATTTAATTCTTACAGTGCTTCATCCTGAGAGGAGGTGGACACGTGCAAAGGTGTGCCCTGTCCTGTTGGATGAGATGCATATATCTGGGGCTTACTCACTGGTTGAAGGAGCAAGATTTATATTCCACAAAGGAAGCACTGAAACAAAGGGCAGGAAAAACACTTCCCCGGTGTTGGAAAGCAGATTCCAAATCCCAGTGTATTTCCCGGTCTTTGGCTGTTCTATTTCGTGTGTGCTCATTTAAAGGCAGAATTTAGTAAGTAGCATCAAGCAGGCTTTCACAGCTTGAGCATCCAGGTGACATAGAGAAGACAGGTTCCACTAAAAACACTGGTGGAAGCCCAGGTCGCCTTCCTTGTGGTTTTCATGTGTCCTGTTCCACTGTCACAAAAGTTCTGTGATGAAGTTTTGTACTACCTGAGTGTGTGTACCTTCCCAAGTAGTGAAGGTGTATTAGAATACAATTAATTTTCTTCTCAAATGGGAAAAATATTTGAGTTAAATGCATTTTTATTCAAATCAAAGTCCTCTGCTCTCTCATCTTGGTTCAGCCTCCCTCTGAATGTTCTGGCTTTGCTTGAGCCAGTGATTGCAGAGATTTGGGTTATCTCCTTTTCTAAGAATATTTTCAGTTCAACGAAACCCAAAGAGTAGTAAAAGTCTGGTCAAAAGCCAAGACTCATGATCCTCTCAAGCCAAAAAAGGTTTTGACAAGTTCATTTCCTGAGTGTAAGGCTGTTCTCCTGCAACCACCCAAAATCAGAGATAACATTTTTTTAGTGAGTGAAAGTGACAGGAGATTCACTACCTTGTAACACTTAAATTTGACCTGACCTTCTAGTTCATACTCAGCTAAGTGGGATTTTGGTTTTTTTCCCTGCAAAAAGTCTCAGTACTCTGAGGAATGGTAGAAAATTAAAAACTGGTATCTATTTTTCTCTGCACATAGCTGGGTTATAAATGTTATAATAGTAATTTTTACTTACTAGTTAAATATGTAATAAATTTTATGTTTATTTTTCTATCTTATGTTGTTTTTTATAAACCCAAGAAGTAAATAGTGCCTTTGCCATGGGATGGTGATGTGCAGCCTTTTGACTCTATTGAACTTGGCCTTCCTGTGCCTTCTGTAGGAACACGTGGTTAACCCAATTTCCCAGTGGTATGTTGTCAAGGAATTCCTAGAATACTCAATAAAGTACTGAAATAAAATTTTACTCTGAAATGTGTAAAAACACATTCAATTAATATCAACTGGAGACCTGTGGCCATCTTCCCAGGTATGAGTTTCTTTTTCATTAGCCACTTAGGTTCCCTGCCTTGGAAGGTGCAATTAATTGCATTATTGCAAAATTATTGCACAGCCAGGTATTTGAGATATCTGTCTGATATCAGACGCAATTCCAAGGGAGGTCATTACAAATGCAGCATATATAGTAAACCAAATCTTTCAGAAAAATCCTGAACACCTAATGTTATGCCAGGAGAGAGATTCTAAGGGGAAAATCTAGCCTTTGCAGATAAGGCATCTTCTTGGCTCAGCAGAGAACTTCTCCAGAGCTTACCTGGATGAGGCAAGATGGTCTGTGCTCATATGTGCTGAACCTGTGTGTGACACAGGGATGTTCACAGCTATGGCAGCGTCTTCACATGGAGACATTTTTAATTGCATTTCACAGTTTAGCAATGAAATTGAAATTGAAGACAGGAAAGCAAATGGTGCACCCTTCCCTCCCAGCCTCAGGTGACTGAAATACTCAGAGCTCCAGAGGGGAGAACTTTAAAGCCATTTCGAAGCAAATTTTTCTTCATCTTTTAAAAATCAGATGAGTTTAACATAATGAATGGTATTTGGTCCCACTTTCTCTTCCAGGCATCTGAAATAGACAGCTCCATGCAGAGAAATTACCCAGCTCCCCCATGAATGATCTTTATTTGAGATGTAACAGTGCCACTGCAGCCTTCTGTGCTCAGAGCTGGAGTGATTGACACGGTGTTACAGCAGMTATGCCACGAACTGCGGGGGCTGCCTCAAAGGTTTGCTTCACATTCACAGCACCAGGGCTCTTAAACCCATCCATTACATAATTAAGAAAACCAAACCACAGAGATGAAAATTTAAACCATGTCAGACTGCATTTTCTGGTGTTCTGCAGGCTGTAGGGAGCAGGAAGTTGGGGGGCATCTGTACCACATGTGGAAGGCAAGCTGAAGAACCTGCAAAAAATCAGGTTCCAGGTGTTGAGAAAGCTGTGCAAATGTGCTGTGCACACTCAAATGCACACTCAGCCTGGAAGCAAGAGCACACATTTCCTGAGTGACAATTGAGCCAATAACTCATCTCTGGGTGTTACGTTTCTCAGTCAAATAGCAGGCAGTTCAATAAAAGAGGCTTCTGCATTTTTCCCAGCTCTGGTTTTGAATAACAAAACCAGCAGATGTGTTCTTGGGCATTAAGGATCTAGAAAGCAGTGTGGAAAATGCAGCAGTGCAGACCAGAAAAGAATAAGGAGTTGTGATACAAGGAGGGGGCTGTTCCTCATCACACATCCCTTGGCAGCAGGGCAGTTAGGGGTCTTCTGCACCGGGAGGAATTTCATCCCTCCAGGGTGGGCTGGTTGCCTTGTTTTTGGCTTCTGTGGCTTGGAAAGATACATGAAAAGACGCATTTTTAAGAAAACTGTTTGTTTCTTTTGACATAAAGAAATTTTGACTTTACATATCTTTTGTTCAGCCGGGTGACTTCACAGATCTTGTTTGACCAGCACAGCTGAGTCTGTGGTTCAAGGACACAGTAAATCCTGCTTGAGTGATCCTAGCTCAGACTAAAAATAGGTAATCATGGTGTCAGGTGCTCCCCTGAAGCACTCTGCTCCTGAAGAAGTCTGGAACGGGTTAATTTGCACCCACCGCTTTAGTGCCAGCCTGAAGCTTTGCTTATCTGTCGGAGGGCTGATAGCGTGGAACCAGATGCTGGGCCCTGCAAATCATCTTCTCTGACATCTCTTATCTCCTTTGGAACCTAGAGCTCTGAGGCACACCCATGAGTATGTAATTGTAGCATTCACAGGCCACACCAGACGTGTGGTGATGTGGATAGCAGGAGTCAGACCTGTATTGACTTCTTGAGCCAGGAGCAATGCCTTTGTATTTGCTAATCCCTGAAGAAATGTCTCTTTAGCTTTGATCTTCCTTGGAGCTACGAAAAATCTCACTGCCTGTGATGCCTTGAGAAGGTTGCCCTAGAACAGAGGCTAGACAGAGTTAAAGAATAAAGTAGGTATTTATTAAAAGACCTCAATGGGTCCACCTTGGGCAGTACAAGAGCCCAGCCAGGGCTACACCCAAGATGAAACCAAAAATGGTCACAAAAATGAACAACTGGTCACAGGGTCTCTCACTTTTATAAGTTTTGGCCCATATGCATATTGGAGTTAATTGTCCAATTACAGCTTCAGATTATTAAATTCCTTTCTTCTTTTTCTCTCTTCAGTCCACCATTATTTATGCTCTTGGGCCTGAGATTTGGTTCAGTTGTCCTTGGTCCCAAGCTAGAAGAAGAATTGTTTTGTCTACCTACTCTGCCAAGAGAGCTTACCAAAGCTGAATATGAAGCTCAGAACTACACACTAAAGCAGCACAGAATCTGAAAAATGTAAAAAAATGTAAAAGCTAAAACCTAAGGCATCACCTGCAGTGTCCTGCAGCAAGTACTTCACAGCTTATCATGCACTGCATTAAGGAACCTCTCCCCATTGTTTTGAGTCTGCCACCTGCTAAACTTACTAGGTGTTTTGTAATTTCTGTATCAGTGAGGCAGGGAACATAGTTTCCTAAGTCCCCACACCTTTCATGATTTTGAGGAGCTCTTTCATCTGCTTTCTCAGCAATGTCTTCTCCCAACTGAAGGGTCCTGGTCTGCTCAGTCTCTCTTTGTACAGAAGCCTTTGGCCAACCTTCTCCCTTATTTTTGTCTCTTTCTCAGTTCACGTTCATTTCTGAAATGAAGAGAGCTGTACCATGCATGGTATGCTGACAGCCAGCACAATGCCCCTTGCTGTGCCTTCCCCAGCTACATTTCCCATTTGACCTCTCCTGAGCACTGAGCTGTCATTTTCAAAAACTATCTTGCTCCAAGACCTTTCCTGAACAGCCAGTTCAGGGTTTTTCTTTCTGTCTGAAACAGAAGCACTTTGCCCCCATGTGCATTACTTTCTGCTTATGTACATCAATTTGCATCTTCCATTTTATTATCCTTCACCATGTACTATAACAAAGATCACTGGGAAATTTCAGCCCCTTTTCTGAAAAGTTTAGGAAACATCCTCCCTGTAAACTTTCTGGGAATGCCTGAGCTAGGAAGCATTGACTTTGCCTAAGTCAGACAACAGAGGAACTGCTGAGGACTGACAGATGTTTTAAACCTCACCCCTCTAGGGTTTGGCTTATGAGAGAGTTCTCTCTCCTCTCAGGATGCAAAGCCAGAAAACTGATGAAGTATTTGAGTCCATGCTTGAGTAGAAGGTGGATCAGAGGACCTCCACAAGCCCTATCAACCTAAATGATTCCACAGTTTAGAAAATTGTCATGTGTGTGTTTGGAGGGGGTGGCACTTTTTCATTTATACCTTACCTGTCAAGTTAAACAGATTTACTGCAGTCATTACTATGCTGTTGAGCAATTGCCCAGAAAAGCCTAGCTGGGGAAAAAGGAGCAGAGTGAATTGACACTCCCAGTGCTTTTCAATTTTATCTGTCACATTAGTGAAAAAAATATACTTTACAGTACATACCGAGAGGTACCTGCACAGATATCTAATTTAAATCACTGCTAAATAGGGGATTTTCCATTAAGGAAGTTTCTAGTACTGTCTTTTCTACTGCATGTGGTTTTCTTGGCATGTTATGAAATGTGACTCAAGAAAGCCCATTTTTTGGTCACATTACTTATACTAGTCACTGGAGAAGCCAGTGACCATGTTCACTCAGCAGCTCCCTGCAAAATTTGGCAGCAAGCTGAAGCACAACCCTCCCCAACCCAGCACTGATTGCTGTCATCTAAGCTGGGTTCACCAGCTCTATCTGAGAAGCACCTGACCTTCAACTTCACAATAAGGTTCTAATTTGGGTTTATTTATGGGGATTTCTTTGTTACAACATTAGGATTTAATTTTAATGTCATGTTGGTTTCACATATACTATGGATTTGTACCTTCTCAAGGAATACTGCAGAGGCTGAGCTTCTCCTTCTAATATTGGTCTAGCATCTGCCTCAATAATAAGCCTTGAGGGGTCACTATACAGAGAATTCCATATCATGGAATCATGGTTTATGATATCCTGTTGTGGCATGTGACTGCAGCCACCTCCTCCCAGGGCTGCCGAGCCCTCTGCCACCTCCATTCCTCTGCTCCCTGACGCCTCTGTCCCAGACAAGTGGCATTCTGCAAAGCTCCTCTTGGCATATCCTCAGTCCTGGACCCTTCTCCATCTTTCCTGGTTGTTTCTGATGCACTCACTCAGTGTATATTAGTTTTCAATGCCAAGTTGGCTCTGCTGTAGGATCACATCTCCCAGATCTCCACCAGGGATTTCCTTGGCTCCTTCCCGCTGTGTTGCCTGTCCCTGCTTCAGGCAAGAGACTTCTTACTTCTCACCTTTGGCTTTTGTCTCTGCCAGTACTCATGATTACTGATACAGACTCACGTTTGGGTTTTTTTTCTGTTGGGGCAGTCTGGAACAAGGAAAAAATAAGATTCTTTTCGCAGCTTGGGTGTTGGCCACATACTTAAGAGATCTAAAGTGATTTTTTTGCATGTGATTTTCTGCACAGCAGGTGGATATGGTGGGTGGAAACAGCGTTTTTATATTCCTGGATTGGAAGCTTGCAGCTTGAATTATGTGTGAGTGGCAGGTCTGAAGCAAAGAAGACCTTCCTTGTTCAGCTGTTGCTCATGAGGTGGGCTGTATTTTCTTGCTACTAGTACTGAAAAAGAGAAGACAAAAGAAATAGTTTCCACAGGAGAGGGTGTGGAATTTGAAAACACTTTATTTTCCTGCCACAAAAAATTACACACATATACAACAATCCATATATATTTAAAAGGACCTTGGCAGGAGAAAGGGGTGGGTTGCTTATGTGTCTTTTCAGGACTGCCAGTTTTTAAGGTAATTTGAGGCTGTCTGGATGCTGCCCCCGTGGTTCATGCTATGCTGTCCCCCTCTGTGCTGTCCCAAATGATGGAGGGGCACAACCAGAAGGGTTTCTATGTGTGGAGTCAGCCCCATCAGCAGCAGCTGAACAAGCTGGATTGGAACAGTTCCCACTCTCATGCTTGCTTATAACATTATGCCTACAAAGAGAGGGCTTTCTGAAATGCCTAAAGCAACCCTGTTCTTGTTGGACAAAGTGTGAGGGATTTTTCAGGTGGATTCAATGCAAATAAGTGCTGACTTATTTGTGCCAACACTTGCCAGGGGACCTCTCTTCCTGCACAAGAGGTCTGCTCAGACAGAGCTGCAATGGACATCGTGAAAAGCAGCTCCTGGAAAGGGAGGGAAGCAGCCAGAGCATCTCCTGCCTGAGCTGCTGAGGGCAAGGAGAGGCAGCACGTGGGAAAGCCCCATCATGGAGGGATAAGGCAAATGGTGGCAGGAAGAGGAGGTGGCTTTTAAAACACTTCCTTGGACAAGGATGGGGGGATTCTGATGTTTGGCATGAACCCTCTCTTTAAAATAAATAACAACAATAACAACAGGAGTTTCACATTCTGTCATGCTAACTCTGTTGGCAGATTGGATAGAACTGAAAATGTGCTGTACATGGATCACCAAAGGCATAGAAAAAAGTATATTTGACTTCTTCAGGAGACACAGATTTCATGTTAGTGCTGCCTCTCTCATGACCTGCCTCCCTTCCTTATGGCTCCCCTTCAACTCAGCTTATTCTGTATTCTGTGGTGGAGAACAGAGAGGGGCTCCTCACTAGGAAAGGAAAACTGCTGGGAGCCCCTTGCTCCCCTCTCCATCTCACTGTGCTGATGTTGTCTGACCCACAGACTACTGCAGACCAAAGAGGCAGCAGAATTCCCCTGCCTGTGCATATTGAATGGGGTAATTTCCTCTTGTGTCTCCTTGGTATTTGCTTGGTTCCCTATGAGGTGAAACATGAAACATGCTTTTTCATGTTTCTTTAGTATTTTCTGTCAGTGGGAGCAGCTGAAGCACAGGGATGTTGTGGCAATGGCACTTAATTGCATCCAGGCTCCAATCCCTCATGCAGCAGTGTCAGGATCTCCATCTTTTTGCAGGACTAACAGATGGCTTTGCAGGAGACCCAGGCACTGGAGTAAGGAATGATCTGCAGAGGTTGCTGCTGGAGGGAAAATAATGTTTTATGCATGCCAGGCTGGGGCTGTGGACAAGGCAGACTTGAATTTTATCCTGGTGTTTTATCAGACACAGCAGATGCTGAATGCCAAATTACAGTGCCTGAGAAAAACAGCAAAAAGCCCCACAAAAACAACTGGAAGAGGGTTTGGATTATGTTTGTTGGTCCCTAAAAAAAAAAGAGTAGTATGGGTTCCAGGAATGGTGTCAAAAATGCAGAAGTTTGGAGCAAGAGGTAATATCTTTTATTAGAGAAACAGATATCACTAGAAAAAATAGCCAAGATTTTCTGACAGCTACTTTGCTGCTGTAAGATTCAGTTATTAATAAATCTATTCTTACAATTTGAAGGAGATCTGTTCAAGGACATCTGGAACTTTATTTGAAATGTGCCATTACTTGTCATGATGGTTGTTGATTATAAATACAATCAGGGATGAGATTAGCCCCGCTCTTTAATTGTGGACTGACTTCTTCCAGTAGAAAAGTGTTTCATGGCTGATTATACATGTTCCTTTGCACCAAATGACACCTGCTGTCATAATAGCTTCCATTTTTATTGCAATATAATACAAATGATCTCAAAAGGCTTCATAAATTACTGAAAGATTTACAGGAGGAACAAGGTGTTTTAAAAAGCTTATGTAGGAAGCCTGTTTTTGAGACTTATTTTAGAAAGCACTTTTAAATTATTTAATTAGTGTTCTTGAAATTATGGGGAATATCAAAACTTTTTGTTTGTTTGTTTATTGCAAGGAACTAATGAACAGCGAACTGATGAATATTGGGTGTCATCTTATCTTCCCAGCAATGGGAAAGATGCAATCCAAAATACTTAGGAGAAAAGAGAGAGCCCACCTTCTCTTCACTCTGCAAGTACAAATTTCAAAGAAGTTAAAAAAAAATTAGTTTGCTAAGAAATACACTTAGCCTGACCACTTTTCACTTTCCTGGTCCCTTCTTTTTCTCACTTGTTCATGGAGCTTTCCAGATTTTACAAGACTTTGATGATCCTAAAAAAAATGAGCAAAAGCATTTTGCCTCCCATATGACTTTAATAATAAATCTGTCATACTCTGCCTGATACATTATGAAGAAATGACAAAAAAAATTACAAGTAGATATTGGCAGTACTGGCATGAATCCAATTTCCCCATGTCTGGACAACTGAGTAACATAAAAGCAAGGTTTATATGTGCTCCTGACAATAGCTGAAGGCTCTCCTGGCTCAGCCTGAAGGTTCATGACCCATAAATATTTCTCTCCTGACAATTGCAATTTTGGCCTCCTGCTACAGTAGAACTTGTAAAAGCTATTGACAGTCTCTGGCTCTCCTGGGACCTACAGACTCCCCCAGCAGATTTTATGAGTATCAATCACAGGCATTATCCCATAAGACTCACAGGTTACCAGCTGGTCTGGCGTGTTAAAGTGTAGCTTGCAGTGCTGGAAACTGTAAATGCCATGAATTTTAACAATTTCTGTTAAGAAATGTGAAAGAAAGTTATATTTTCATTCTTTAGAACTCAAAAGCTTCTGTTAGCATGGCAAAGATCTATTCTAAATATCACCAGGCATACGTAAAAACCAGATTTTACCTACATAACAGCTGTTTTCACAATGTTTTGTACCTTTTTAAAGGCTTCTAGTAGAGCTGGCAGTGTTCTCATGACTCTGGGAGGTAATCAGACAGGCTCCTGCAAGACATGTCTTCCCTTAGTAGTACAGGCCCCAACACCCTGGCTTAATGGGAAAAGAGAATGTGAAGAAAGTGTGGCTTTTCAATAGATCAGGCAGTTTGTTTAGGATTGGTTGGTAGAGCTTTTTAAACACTTAGCTATCAGAAAGGGAGCAAACTCTTCAGTACAGGGAGCTTGCTATTCCACATTTCTTGGTGTCTTTGGGGTCTGTTCCTTGCATTTGGTCCTGGCAGATTGAGACTGCAGAGACATCTGTGACTTCAGTGTATTTATACATAGGAAATAAAAACCTAAGAGCTCAATTTCTCCATATGCCTCTTACAGCTTTCTATTATTAGAAGGCAAACATCTTGGATGTGTTGCCAGCTAGCTATATGCAGGGCTGCCAATTGTCTCCATTTCGTATTCTAGGTTGCTGATATTTTCAGGCTTGGCTTTGGGTATCTTTAGAATCTGCCTTGTGAAAAAGAAAAGACATTATTTCACTACTGGCTTATAAGAATGAGTCATTAAATTTGATAAAACAGATGGAGATCGTTTCTCAGTAGGTCTCAGATTCGTGTCTTGTCCTAGATCCCTTCAGAGGAAGACTGAGAATATTTCTGTGTTCTTCACCTTAGAAAATGTGGCTCTTTCTTCTGTTTGACAGGAAAAGAAGTGAGATGCTGATGTGTCCCTCACCCTGCACCCACAAAAGTAATGTTCTTCCCCTGTTTGTGCAAAAAAAAAAAAAGAAAATGAAAGTTAGGGCAGGGGAATCTGCCACCTGGGGAGACTTTCACAGTTGATGCCTTCCATTCTTATCCAAACCCAGCCTGCTCCTCCTCTCACTCTCTCTCAGAAGAGAAGGAAGCTTGGAGCCATGGGACCACCGTACCTCAAAAGGAAAAGCAACCAAATATCAATAATCTAAATTATACATGAAAACTGTATGGAAAAAAACAAAGTCAAGCATGTCTTCTACCTCATCAGCAAGACCACTGGGATTTTCTGGGACAGTGAGGGCACTGTCCCAGCTCTTGCCCTGATCTCTGCACTCTCAAAAAACTGAATTTACCCAGGAAAGCATGATGAAGGATATATCACTTGACTATTCCTCGGGTCAAGGACTATAAGTCTTGTGACACAAGCAGTGGTCAGAATGAGTGTGCCAAGTGCTGAAGGTATGAGGAATGTCACACAGCTTGTGCACAAGAGTGGTGAGACCCTTTTGTAGAAATTATCCTTTTAAAAGCAGGCAGTGTTTCAAAGCTCCTCTGTGTCTGGCTTAGATTCAGCTCACGTGCAGGAAGCTGAGCTCTCAGGGTGCCCTGGGCTGGCGCTCCCTGTGCTGCAGCACAGCACAGCACAGCACAGCTGGCACTGCACAGCCCCCAGGTGTGAGGATGCTGCAGACCACCACTCTCTTCCCCATGCTGACTAGAGGCATCTGGCAGGGCTTGGGGGAGGGTTAAAGGAGCGTCTCCCCCAGAGAAAGCATCTCCTCTCTGAGGCAGTAAATCACTGTCTTGCAGTGACACTAATGCATGGAAAATGAACTGCTTGTGGATCTAGTTGGTAAATAATGATTTTGTGAAAACTGTGCCACATGAATTCTTAAAGGAGCAATTTGAGATGAGCAATGTCCCTGTGGCAGCTGCTGTGGCACCTCACCATACCCACAGGGCTCTTGGTGTAAAAGGGGCAGCAAAGGGGGAGCAATATCTTTTCTATTCTAGCAGTAATTCTAGTGCACTGCCTTGCCCAGGGTCACCTGAGAAATCAGAGCATTGATGGATCAAAAAAAAGGTAACAAGCTAATTTTGTGACAAAAACGTTTGCTCTCTGGAGCTAGATGCCACTGAGACCTTCCAACCTTCAGTGCTGATGTGTGCTCCAGGTTTGTTGCCTCTGCTATCTCCAGATTGGAGTCTGCATTTTAAAACATTGACATTAAAACTCTCTCATTTTAAAACATTGACTGTTCCACTCCTGGATAAATCTGATAGGAAATTATGCATCAAGCTCATTAGAAGCATGCTGCTTTCCCCCAGGACAGGCAGGAGGAGCCCTAGCAGGAGCAGAAAGTTTTCTGCAGAGATGCATGGGAAGGGGGAGTAATTGCCAGGAGAGACCATCTATAAAATAAACAGAAGCTAAATCAGGTGCTGCACTGGATGTGGCTCTTCAGAGAAGGAGGTTGTGAAATAAGTGGATGTGGCTCAGGCACTCTTGGACCCCTTTGCTGGGCTGCTGAAAGCAGCTCCCATTCAGCTCTATTATGTGTCCCCAGGGCTACTGGCAGTGTGAAGTGCAGAGCTATGGGGCACTGTCCCCAGGCTGCTTCTGAAACACCAGATGCTGTGCACTGCCTAAGGCTGTGCACTGACTTCTCTTAAAAATCGCTGAAGAATTGATTGGTTAAAAAAAAACAAACAACAAACCAACGGCTCCTGAAATCTTTGGATTTTGAATCTGAGCCCCTGCAGACATTGCCAGTGGCTCCTGACCTTTTGAGAGTGTTTATGCTGCCCCTTTTGCCCAGGGCTACTGTTTGGATGTGGTGCTTCCTTTCCTTTGCAGCGCTATGTCCACAGCCTTTTGCATCTCTTAATGTAAATATGGATGTAGCACCGAGTTGCCCAAGGCCTTGTTTAAGCTGTTCCTCTTTAGCCTTGACATACAAGCAAGCAATTAATCTGTTAGCTGAGACTGAGCTGATATAGTAGGAGCTCTTTCACAGTATTGTCACATCTGCTGAGCCCCAGGCAATGAAAGGGGTGGTGGACCTGGTGGTCTGGAGAAGAGCAGATGTCCCTGGTTTCTTTGTGAGGGCTCTGCCATCAGTGAAGTGATGTTGAGCTTCCCCTTAATGTCTTTCAGGTCTAGGGTTGTGCCAGGAATATTCCGCTCCTCTCAGTCCTTCTGCATGGGCTTCGGACTGTTAACTTTTTTGTGGAACTGAGGATGTTATGATGAGTGCACTGAAGATAGATGCACTGAGGGAGAGCCAGGTTTATCAGTCTGGACAGCTGTAGGTGACAGAACAGCTATCCAAGGGACAACTGGCTTTTTGGGTTCTGCTGTATGGGGAAGAGCTGAAAAGTCCGATACACCTGCAAAGCCTGCACAGATTACAATGATAGCACAGATAATTAGTGCAAGTCCTTACTTCTAGTGGTGCTTAATAATGAAAATGTGTCACTGTGCACTAATAGCACCTAATAAATTAATAATAGAGGGGGCTTTAATAGTAGACTATGGACATCTGATTTATAATCTAAAAATAGCTTATGCCCTGTTTCTGTGGAACATCTACTGTCCACACATGTCAGAGGCTGAGTGGAATATATAATTTTTTTAGCTCTTTATCCTTGCTGGAGGCATGAGCAAGCACAGTGAGCCTCCTAATGCATTCAGCAGCAGACATGTGGCATAACTGAGCAAGGACGTGTATCCTGTAAAGCAGAACTATTTTAATGAAAAAAGAGTGGAAAAACACCAGCCAAACAAAGAAAAATGTCATGTTTTGGTGTACTGAGGAGGGATGTGAGCCTGAAAAGGCTTATTGGGCTTTTCTCTTTGAAGTCACAATCTCTGTGTTTGTTCTTCACTTCACACCCTTCAGAGATGCAGGTGCACCTGGCTGCAAAAGAAGTCACATCTCCTGAGCATGGTTTTTGACATTGCTTCAGCAGTGCAAGAGGCAAAGATGCTTCATCTGGTGCGGCACTGAAAGGTCCCTGGCTCTGCACAGTTCTGGGAATACCCTCCTGCTCCTCAAATCCTCTGTTTCTAGGGTAAAACAGTGCTCCACAGCTCTGGCCTGCCTCTGTGTCCCCATCCTTTCTATGGAAACCATAGAAAGGGAGTGGTGGATTGAATTGGGAGTGGTGGATTGAATTGCCCAGGTAGGGGCCAGATTGTAATGAAGGGTGTGCTAAGACCTGGCAGACTGAAAACATTTCTAATCTCCCATTTTAGAAACAGCAGAGTGATGCCCAGCACTCTCTCCCCTAGTTTAAGAAATAAATCTTGGTTAAAGATGCTGCTGATGTGGTTTTGAGACGGTGCAGCTCCATCTGGAGCTGAGGTGAAAGCTTGTTCTGCATCTCTTCAGAGCCTGGCACCAGCCTTCTGGGAGACTTTGCCATGTGCAGATCTGCTCTCTGCTGCTGCTGCTGCTGCTGCCACCCTCAGGGGCAGTTCCCAAGACCAGTGCCACAGTAATACTGCCTGCCCTACACATAATGACAAGTCCATTGCTCTCAGGACAGACATTGAAATAATCCAACCTTGCCCACTTTTTCCTAGCTATCTTCAGCACAGGTCCAAAGGTCTCCTGTTCTGCAGCTTGACCCCAAGGCTAAACCTCTTGCAGTGGTGTAACCTGGAGCAGCCAGGCAGAGCCAGCCAGCAGCAGTCCAGGCCCTGCCTCAAGCTGATGCTTCAGGTTCATTTTGCTTTTTAAACCTTTTTGTAGCTGCAGCCATTGCTTTAGGTGAATTATTATATGGGAAAAATAGACAATGAACTATTTCCCAGGTATGACATGCCACTATTATACAATCTGTAATATTCAGTAATTGTGACTAATACCATGTTGACAGAAGGTAGGTTCGAGATTTTCCACTTTCCTTCAGGAGAGAGAGAGCTTTCTTAAGCCAGTTTTTATTTCGTATTATTGAATTTTTAAAGTGGAAGATACTTAGAAGATCATCAAGTGCAACCTTCAACCTTCTGAACTTGTAATAAGCTGCAAAAAACAAAAAAAAAGATCATGCCTTGCAGGGTGTGGGAACAGTACAGGAATATATGTTCTAGTGACCTCAAAAGAAAATAGTGGCTTCTCTCTGTTTAATCAGGCAGCACAGTAACATACCAGCAATAATCAAGGGACTAATTCTCCAACTGAAGACATGAAAATATAATATCATGTTGTGATTGTTTGCAATTAGTCACAGATGCTAATCTGTGATCACTTGCTGAGATCACTTGCTCTGCCATTATTTTTCCGTGAATAAACTAAGAAATGCATTTTAAAGTAAAATGAGCCAAAGGCCTAGAATTTAAGGTTACATTTGATACAACTTTTGCTTTCATATGTTTTATCAAGAACTATTCACTGAGGGAAATCATTATGAATTTCTTGAGTGTAACACACACTTTGCATATGCATATTATATAGTTTATACCCTGCCAAATGCAGATATCCTCACTTTAGCTTTAGGCTTCTTTGTAATCAGCAGGGAGAAGTAGCAAACTTGCCGCAGCATCCTCAGATGTCTGGCTTGGGGGAAGATCAGTCCCATAAAAACAAGATTTCACACTTTCTCTTCATTGCTCTTCATTGTAGGGAGCTTGGTGAGCCTATCTGAGATAGGGAGATGTATGTTGCACACAGCTAAATAAAAGTGAGATTAATCTAAGGAAGTACATGACCATCATAGTTTGAATTTGTTGGAATACCCAGTCCTGATTTACACCACTGGAGAAATCTCCAGCAGTCATGTTTTACGGGGAGCCTACAAGAACAAGGATATGGTTTCCTACAGAACCTGGCACTTAGCTGCCAGCCTGACCTGCTCCTCTGGCCACCAAGGCAGGACAGCAAGGCTGTAACACAGCACACTGCTAGGAACAGTCACCTACAAGGAGCAAATATTTGCAGGGAGGTCACCTCACCCAACTCAGAGTCTAAAAGTCCATTGCCTAAGTCTAATCTGGTCCCATCAATGAATTCCTAAAGCCAATGAAAGGGAATGCAATTCCAGCAGGGACTGCTTCCCTTCAGCTCATGATGAACATGATTTCTGTGGGGCAGTGAGCACATTTCTCTTTATTTTTAAGAATATGAAGTTGTTATGGATAAAGTATCTCACTGTTTTATTTCCTGACTGATAAAATGCCACCCCTAAGATTAAGATCACACGTCCCTGCTGCATGGGCACAGAAAGTCAATACTGACAAATGTAACATTAGATCATTGTTGCAGGGGATGAAACCCTCCATCTGGATGGGAAAGACTGGATGGTCTCAGTGGGTTTTAAAAAACTAACTTTTAAATTGATTACCAGCGTCTCTAGACAATGGTTTGTCAACATTGCTTAACATTATAGGAAGAACTGCCTGTATTTGCCTTTAGGTGTTGTGGTTTAAAAGAGAACTAAATAAGTATGTGAGGGAACAAACTAGGATTCATACCTGCTATATATCCTACACATGAATCAAAGGTGCTGTTTTGTCCTTCTATCCTGTCCTGTCCCTCCCCCCTACCCCCATTAATCTGGAAAGTCTGGTAGAGAATATCCATCTTTAGATTAAAAGGGGGAAAAAAAATTAAAAAACCCACCTTTTCCTTTACTTTCTGCATTTTTACATTAAGAACTGCTCATCTGTACTTCATTTAGAAGAAGTTATTTATGTTCGCTGGGATTCCATCAAGCTGTTCATATGACATTTTACCTGAACAAAATGTAGCTCTTCTAACATTATTGTGATGGGCAACCTTGGGGAGAAGCTTCATTATCCCCTATGTACCAGCTGGATGGACATTTTTCTCTCAGTTTGACTGCTCTGATATTTTTCAATAGTAGTTTCCTAAATTAATGGCAGTGTCTTGGATGCAGAGGCACTGCTGGAGCAGGGTTGTATTGGTGAATGATATCATAGGCAGGGCTTAAAAGCCTTCAGGATACAAATTTTGGTAGCAACCAGAACAGATTGTGTGTCCTGAAGAATAATATTCCTGTGGGCTCTGACTGTTGGTCTGAGGAAATAGCTTGAGAGAGCAGTGATGAAGCAAATACCTTGCCTCTGGTCATGTTTCCTTCAGGCAGGAAGTATCAGAGCATGGTGTTAATGCAACATTTCTGCTCCTGGCACCTCAACTAATTTGAGCAGGATCAACACCAGCATCTCCTCACCTCACCCCACTTTGCAGGACCACGTAACCACAGACCTATACTCACTCCCCAGCAGCATCAGAGGTTTTAGGTGTAGTGCCTGGTTAGGAAGCTGTGTCATGGCCACCTGCCAGATATGCCAGTGGCCACCTCTCATCTGGATGATTTCACACACCAGCCTCTGCTAGTCCAAGAAAGTACAAATATTTTCATGATTGCTAAGAATTATGACTTGCATGTTTGTAGAAATATTTGTTACCAAACTTGCATGATTGCTAACATTTTGAAAAACTGCTTTGCAGATTGGCTTTATGCCACCCATGTCAACCTTGCGTGATCTGTTGGTCGCAGTCCGTGGTCAAASTGTGGGTCACTCTTCAGGCTAGTGAGTCTCCATTTGCCAGTCTAATGAGATGTGTGAAGTGATGGTTCCAGTGATGGTTTGTCTGAGCTGTGAGCTTTTGGGACAGACAATGACCTGCTCTGGGCACAGTCTGTGGGGCAGCAGAGAAAGGCTACAGCAAGGGAAGGGAGCAGGGGAAAAGAGAAAGGGAAAAATACAGCAAAGTGGAGCAAGACAAAAAGCAGAGGGATAGCTGAGGGAAACCACAGAAGGAAAAGGGCAGAATGAGAAAATAGTTTGGAGGAAGCCACAGAGAAGAGACAGAGGTAGATATGAGATTTGTGCAAGGCAATTAACCAAGAACAATACTGTTAAATCTGAGTCTTCAGTGCCTTCAGTACTTCTGTGTGCTGGGCATCACTGCGGGACTCTGGGGATGGTACTGGTGTTGTTTTATTGTCCCAGAGGCCATTTTACTTTCTTTCTCTCTTCTCCCTACAGATTTTAATAGGCCAAGTATCACTGTTGATCAATGGACAGGATGGAAGTTGGAGGACCTTTATAGGCTACTAACCTTAATAAGAGCAGTAACTAAGTGATAAGTCCATGCATGTTCTTTTGTAGAACAGAGAGCCTGAAAGCTGCCTGCTACTTCACATGTGGCAGAGATGAATTTGTGAGCAGAATCAACATGAAATAGCTCCAGCCAGCTGGGTCAGGAGTAAATCTGCATGCTGCAACCTCCCTAACAGCCTCACTAGCCTGAGCACTGACTGGCTGGAGGAGGAAAAATGAACCAGAGACACTGCTAGTTACGTAAGGGGAAATTGCCCCTGGTTGGTTAAAAGTCTTCGCTAAAAATGCCACCCATTTGCAATTCATACAGACATCCTAGTCTGAGGTATATTAATAGAAACATCCATGTCCTATTCCATGTTACTGCAAGGGCTCCTTGCTTAATGAGGGTCGAACAGTCATAGGGGTTGGCATCTTTCTAATAATGCACAAAGTCGTTCTGTCTCTATTTGCTTGCATGGATTAACAGGTTTTGAAGGCCTTGCATTTGTGGCAAGAACTGAGATTGTCATTATGTAAATTGTCAGTATGTAAATAAAACCCTGACAAAATCAGACTTTTCATTACATGTGTGCTTCTAGGAGCTCTGCTGGATTCTTTGACATATATAAGGGCAGTTTTTGCTTTTGTCTTTACACAGTTCTTACTGCCATCAAAGAAATTACTTTTTTCTCCTATTGAAGACATAATCTAATCTACTCTGTAGGAAGCAGGAAAACATGAATATTCCCAAATTTTAATTAGGAATTTGGCATGGGAAGAATAAGCAATAGTGTGGCTGGACATTAGAGCTCTTTCTCTACAAGGCCCTGTTTGGTGTTGCAGTAGGTTTGTAAACCCTGACCATATAAACAACAGGGCAACTCAGGCCCTGCCAGGGAAGGGTTGTGGTCCTGCATCACATTTCTCCCTCAAGGGCCAGGGTGCATCTTGTGCCTGCACCCCAGACATCCCAGTCCAGGTGCCTTTCTCAAGCCACTGAGCCCCCTTTCCAACTTCCAGACTTAAAGGGTCTGGGTCTAAAGCCTGCCCTCTCCCTCACAGGCACAGGTGCATAGTCATCGGTCTTCTCTGAAGGGCTGTGCTTCTGCAAGGAAATTTTGGATTAATTTCCAGGGTTATGTGAGATGATGAACAGTATAATCCATGGTAGATCCTGCAGATGAAGTGCTTTCTACTATATGGATTTAAATAACCTTAATCTAAGTAATTAAATAAATAGCTTATAACACCTTGTGAACTTTCTTTCCAATTCACACTGTGACACTTGGAAGGCATGACATGCTTCCTATGTGGAGGTCATCAAAAAACTGGTGAGAAATCAGAGCAGTTGTGAAAATGGCACAAAGAAAATCATCCCTGTTAGACACCTGTGCATCTGGTCCCCTTGAGAGACTGTGTAATGTGGCTGACATGTCCCAGGCACAGGTTGTTCTGACCTCCCTTGTAAATCTTGTAGCTTCTGTTCTCTTCAAGGTGCTCGCATGAGCTGGATGTGCCATGCTCTGTCAGTACAGGAGCTGCTGTCCTGCACCATGGCCATCTGTTTCCTAATGATTATGTCCAGCCTGGGTTAGTCTGCTCTCTCATGACACAAAGTCTGCATGCTTCCCAAAGATAGTTGCTTGGCTCTTGTAGGTGATGGCCAGCACCATGGAATCTGGGCTAGCTGCCTGATGGTAGACCTTGAGATCTGGGTTTGGAGCACCTTTTACACCCTGTGCTGCAGGGACCTGCACTACCTGAGTTGTGTTAAGAGAGAAAAGAATTGCTTTTTTCTCTGTTCTTTCTCAGTCTGCAGATCCAGACCTTACAGTGCTCTGAAAAAAGACACTCCCCTACTTCTGAGTTTAGGGGAAAAATTACAGCTAGGTGCCAAATTTGCTTTTATTTCAAAGTCCTTATTTGCCATGCTTTTTAGCACCTGTTAATAATCATGATGGGCTGGAGACATACACTGTTAGTCCCCAGCTCAGGTGATGCCCTCTCCCCATGGGATAGATAGCATAGCTAAGAGTCACATTTTATCCTCATGTTTTCTTGTGTGATTGTATTTAAACCCACCCATTTTACAAGCAGAGAGAGAAACAGCTTGTCCCCTCCCTGTGACCTGCATGGCACCAGGTGAGCAAGGTGAGCAGGGACTGCAGAGTCATGTGTTTAATTAAGATGATTTGCTTTCAATTAAAATCTCACCAAACTGGAGTGCATAAATTAGAGCAAGTTCTTTTAAGCTCCAGATATAATTTACTCTTGGGTAAATCTAGCATAAGAAAAAAATGAAGGTGAACTGGCCAAGCCTTGGGCAGAACCAGGTCAACATGTGCAGGTAAAGAGCAAAGCAAAGATCATCTTCTTTTGTTTTCTTCTTCTTCCAACCTGCAGATGAACTACTCAGCCCAGGCTCTTTCCATGGTTCACTGAGGAGAAATGACCATTTTTGGCATGTGGTTTGTCAGGTCAGTGTGGATATTTGTCCTGGGAGAGGATGAATCAGCCTCCACTTGTGTGCCTGTGAAAGCACCTTTGGGTGACCAGCTCAGATGTGCACATCCCCATGGGACTGAAGGAAACCTACCCCCTGTGCACCAGGCCTGTCTGGTACAGACAATTTCTGGAACTGCCAGAACTCCTAGGTTTGTTTATAATTTCATGGTAAGCTCTGTTCAGTTCTCATCTCCCTTTGACAACTATGCAAAAAAGTTTGGTTTGGGTTTTTTTTACTGTTTTTTCATTATTATTTTTTAATTATCTTCATTCTTTCATAAACTGCTTGGTAAAGTGTTGAATTCAGATATTGCAAAGCCTCATGTAACTGTCTCCTTAATTGTACTCTTAACTTAAGCTTTATTTTTCCAGATATCTTATTTTTGACACTGCAAATGCCTAAACATCTTTTTTAGCAGAAGAAAAAATACTTTTGACATTTAGGGGTTTTTATCCCCCCACCAATCCATTCTGTTTATGCTCTAAGAGTTTAACCCTCTAAGTAAATGAAACAAAGCACGTTATTTTATTTGTAGTTTATTGCATTTTGTTCTTGCATTTTTGGGATCTAAAATACTTGCTTCTGAAGTATAGTGCAATTTAAACAAGAAGAGAAACACAGGAGCAGTACACCCTGCACTTCCTGATTGCCCTGGCATTTCAGATTCCTACCCCTGTGGGTGTTGAACTCCCCTTTGCTAACTCCCATTTGCACATTTAATAAAACACTTAGGATTGCTCCAAAGAATGCTGAGCAGAATTTTGTGTGCAGAGAGTTTTCCAAGCATGATAATCCAATCTCATTCACATCTGTGTTTTCTAATGGAGAGACCTTTTGTGCCCTACATGATGCTGCTTGCCATGAGTGCTGTTTCTTCTGGACACTCTTGCTCCTGATTTAAGGTCATCCTTRTATTACTTGTTGGGCTTTAGTCCATTCCCCCCCACCTTTGAGAAAGAAATACAGCAGAGCAACCGAGGCAACTTTTAAGAGAGCTTTTGCTACATCTAGTGGCAGAGCCTTTGAAGTGCCTGAAAAAAAAGGCAGCTTGGAAAAAAAAGCCAATCTCCATTTAGAACCCCTATTATTTTGTTCATCACAGAATATTCTGAGTTGGAAGGGACCCACAAGGATCATCGAGTCCAACTGTTAAGTGAATGGCCCATTGTAATGGAACCTGATGTGCTTTCATATTGAGTTCTGTTTACCTTTGTCTTTTATAGCAAAGCTCTTATATTACTGCCTGGCATGGCTTGTCTCAGTTCTGGCTGCTGTCTGAGACAGAGCTGGTCTGCAATTTGCTGTGATTTTGATTCAGACTGAATTATTATGGAATAAAAAAATAGACCGGGCTGTGTGTGTGTGTGTGTGTGTGTGTGTGTGTGTGATCCCAGACCCCTGCAGCTGTCATACTCAGCAGTGCAGTGCTTTTATCACCCAGGAGCACTGTGAGTTAACCCCAGTGAAGGAAGATTCTCACCAACCCTGCCCATCACTTGGGCCACTGCCTCCAGACCACCATGGACAGTGGTGTGTCCCTCAGGGGGAATGGAGGAAGAACAGAAGCATGACTGCATGCTTAAATCAAGGATGCTCAGATATAAATAGCTGGATTGCTGTTGTTTCAATCCTTTTTGTAAGGTGAGGTGAGGAACACCCACAAGGGGACTGAGAACCCCCTGGGATTCGCTTGAGAAATGAAAATGTAGAGCCAAACCCCACAAGGCTGGGGTGTGGATAGGTCCTTGCCCAATGCTTGCAGAAGAGGAGCTCCTGCAGTAGTAACAGCAGCTATTCTTACCAGCTCCAGAGTAGTTTATTTTCTGAGGGACTGTGTAACCTGCTTTGCATAATTCCAGTGGGAACTGGATGGATCCTAGGCAGAACAAGACATCCTCCTGGTTGCAAACCAGCTGGGAGCAGGTTAGGTTGCTACTGCCCATGTAGCAAAAAGAACTACAGACAAGAGGCTGGGATCATGATGGTGATATTGACAAATTAATGCAAACCAGAGCTGATTGCAAACATACTAAAAAAACCAACACTGATGTTTTAAAAGTGGCTGATTCAGGTTTAAAAATCTGGATGAAAGTCACGCATGTTTTCAAGAGAAATGGTTGTGTAAAAAAAGTATTATCAAACCCTATCAACCTACTTTATCCAGACAAGGAGGGGTGCCTTACACTGGGAACTGGGTCTTTCTGGTGGGAAAGTGAAGAGGACTTGCTTACCCAGCTTTATTCCAGAGCCATGGCAGGACAGGGTGGGCTGGTAGCCTGGCTGCTTTTGCTCTGGTATGTCGTTTGCTTCTCCTGCCTGGAACTTACTTTGTGTGGCCTCATTAATGTTCCTTTGCAGCATCCTCCTTTGGCTTTGCATGCTGAGGACCTCACCCTCTTCAGGGGAATAGCCAGGGGAGACAGATAGACTTGGAGCAAATCAGGGAGGGTGGGATACTCGTGAAAATGAGGATAAGGCAGCATCAAACATGGAGCTGGGGTGTGCAGATAGGTTTCCCCAGCAGTCTTGGTGGTGGGTGATCCTCATATGTGGTAGAGCAGTGATTTCTTGGTGCTGGAAAGAGGGTCCCTTCATAGTTCTAGAAAGAAAGTGGCGCTTTTAGAGCGCAGCATCCAGCAGAAGGGCAAAAAAAGGGCACTACCTCTGAAGGAAGTTCAGAGTGACAACTTAGCCACTGTCAGAGGCTGGAGGCCAGCAAGACAGCTTCCACCCCAACTGCATTGCAGTAAGGGGGAGCTCCCATTCTGCAAGCAACATCCAGCTGCACAAGCAAAATTACCTCATGGGCTAATTTTAGACACATGGAGGTGAACCTGGTGGCAGAGGTTGCAATATCAGTCTGAAAGGTGTACACAGAATGAGGGAGGAAATATCTAAGACCTCAGAGGACAGTTTAGACTAAAATATTAAAAGTAAGAATTTCTACAGGAGCATATGCAAGAAATTTAGAGGAAAATGAGTCGTGCGTTATCACAGAATCACAGAATCAGAATGCTTTGAGTTGAAAGGGACCTTAAGGTCATCCAGTTCCAGCTCCCCTGCCATGGGCAGGGACACCTTTCATTGGAAGGTTCATTAGCATCCCAGCATGAGCTGGGGGATAGTGCAGATGGGGAGGCATTTCCATCTCAAGGTGTTACTTGCTCTCATAAAATAACAGGAAAATGAAAAACAATTTCAATTTCAACAGTTTATTCTTGAACTTGTTCCAGTTAAAAAAAAATCCTTGATGGAAGGAATATCCATCTCTGTTATTCACCACTGTTGTGAAACCACAGGGCCAGGAAAAGATCTGTAGCTTTCTTGAGCTACAGGTGATGATTTGAGAAGATAAGGTTTCTAGTATCAGGAATTATTTGTATGTGGCAAGCTTGATCTGTTTCCACAATATATGGTGGGAATCACTCCATCACTCTTGGAGCTGTTCAATCAGCCCCACGCTGGGCAGCCTCTCTGATGCCTGGAGCTCAGTCCAGTGCAGAGAGATTGGCCAGAGATAACATGCTGTCAGAGTACTCTGAGCAGCATTACAATTTTATTTTTTTTTTTTTAAAGCAGACATGAAAGAGTTCAATAGCTCTCACAAGCAAAAAGAAAAACAAACAAAACAGGGAATTAAAAACATGAGTGTTTTTTCCCCTCTATTTTGAGTCAGCTTCTTTCAAGTACATGAAAACTGGCAGAAGCTGCATTTTTTTAATGATAGTTTGTGTTTTATTTCTATACATGAAAGACAAGGAGCAGACAGGTCTCCTATGGAAACAAGACCTACTTTGACTTGTCAAATATCAATCACTATTTAAAAAATGTCACTCTATTTCCTGCCTCTGCCCTGGGCCATGGCAGATGGCCACAGGTGAGAAAAAGATAAGTAGTTTCTCAAGCCTCCCGATGAGCGCAGGAGGCTGAACACATCTGGCTTTAAAAGGGTTCCCAGCTTCTTCCCTGAGTAGCAGCAGCAGCATTTTCCCCACTGCCTTGCAATTGCCACTCTCTGTGCGCAGCTGCTGCCCAGGCAGGAGCTCCAGCAGGAGCAGCAGGCAGCACTTCTCACCTCCATGGGCTCCAAACCTCAAAACAAGCCTGGGCGAGGAGGCTGTAAAAACACAGCTGGCTGAGCAGGAAGAAAGGAGGCATTTCATGGCAAAGATAAACCCTTTTGTTCACTCTTTCCTAAGCTCAGAAGTTGCAAATTCTTGGCTGGCTGGGCACTAGGACTTTTCTGTGCTAGACAAGGAGTTTGCCAGATATTCAGGGGGTGATTTGGAAAATACTTGTTTTTCCTTAAAACTTTGTTCACTTGCTTCAGTAGTCATTTGAATGTGATTAAAAACTTTATCAGGCATAATCATAGGAAAAATAAAAATAATAGCAGCTTGTGGGGTGGCAAGAGGTGGAGTTATTTCTAAAAGTTAGAAAGCTACAAATGGAAAATAAGAGAACATGAGGTTATGTACTTGGAATACAGACTGCATGTACTTTTCAGTTACTCTGAGTCCTATAAAAAGCCAAACATCACTTTTTTAGGATGCAATAGTGGGACAATATTCATCCATTGCATCTCTTCAGTGATTTTTTGCTGGAGGCAAGTTCATCTATTATTTAAGACATAATATAGAATATGAAGATGATGCATTTTAGGATTAAAATATACACTTTGATAATTCATAAATTCCCTTTGGCCTTTAAAATGCCTTAAAACCCTGAAACACAACAGGACCATATCAGACCCAGTGCTTCGTACAGAGGATCACTTTTGGTCCAGATGTGCCATCCTAGGGGCAGACTGACATCTTTTCATCAGTCTGACTTCTGGCATTTCCTAAGTTCTGGGCATGTGAACATTTCAGCCTTAGCTGTCCTTCTGGCATAAATGTTCTTACACATAAAATACCATAATTTTTATGAATGTGGTGATTCTCCAAAGACATCTGTAAGACTTACCACTATGTAGGCACACAAGAGACCACAGGAACTGACTCAGCAGACGTCCAGGGGGAGGTTGACTCATGTTCAAGCTGAGGACAAGCATTTTCCTGTCCCTTAACACATGTGGTCTAGGCAATAAAACATGAAAAGTAATCTGAAGTACCATGAGGGGAGGTTTAGATTGGGTATTAGGAAAGATTTCTGCCCTGAAAGAGTTGTTAAGTATTGGAACAGGCTGTTCAGGGAAGTCATGAAAGTCACCATCTTTAGAGGTATTTAAAAGCTGTGTAGATGTAGCACTTTGGGTCATGGTTTAGTGATGGACTTGGCAGTGCTGGGTTGTTGGTTGGACTCAATGATCTTAGAGGTCTTTTCCAGCCTAAATGTCTCCCTGGTTCTATGATCCATGCCCACAAGGCAGAACATCACCTCATGTCCCAGGCAGCTGGCATTTTGCCTATGAGTTTGCACGTAGCACTGTGGACATGTGGCCTTGTTCAGCCATCCTCTGGGCAGTGTCATCATCTGGACACTCTGTTCTTGAGGCAGACTCTGAATGAAGATGAATGCTGCAAGGAAATCAGAAGAAACTGGTGTCCCTGGGGAACAGGTTAAGAAAGAAATTTGCATAACTCATATGGTTTATCTGTCTTTTTCAATATGAAGGGATTTTTTTAAATTATGTCTGCTGATGTTTTTGCCTTATTAACAATGTTACTTAACACAGAGCTCAGGTTATTATTAGTGATTTAATATTCTGCAGTTGGCAGCTTTCATGACTGTTATTATTAGCATTTTAATTTCAAAATCCTTTGAGATAATCTGAGATGCAGGGAAAGGCATCTGGAATTTCCTTATATCCCTTGAGGAAGGTTCTGGATTGCTCATTTATGTTTTAATTGCTATTTTAGAGCTGTATATTTCTAGATGTCTTCTTACAGCCTATTCCCATGTCATGAAGTCATTCTTATAGACAATCCAGACACAGTGATCCAGCACAAACCAGGTCTGCTCAAGTACTTAGTACTGTGATTAAGAGATGGAGAAATGGCACAGGCATTTATACATATGCAAAGCCTTAATACCTAAACAGGCTTTTCCAGGAGCAGTGACGCTGCTGGTTTCCCTGGAGGAAGCTCCTTCACAGTCAATTCAGTGGGGTGACTCCTAAAGGAATGACATGAATTTCCAGCAAGCTCTACCAACATGTACCTGATTACATGTCTGGGAACACAAGGAATTTGTGTGCATGAAGAAATTCTTAACAGCATTAGTGCTTGGATCATAAAATGGGCCAGATGATGGGATAAAGATCTGACATGTCAGTTTGTTACTAATTATTTCTCAAGGTATCATTTTGAATCACCACCAAAGGTTTTCAGATGGTATTTCATGCATTTTAGATCCATCTATTCCCAGGGCTCCAGGAATTTTTTCTGTGGATTGAGCCTCCATTTTTTTTCATACAACTACAGATTTTTTCCCTCTTAAGTAGACCCTCTTCCTTCCCAGCTGTCTTTCTGACAGTGAAGCAAATATCAGAAGAAATTTTGATGTTTTTTCCTCAATGTCCAGACCATTGAAAACAGGTCAAACTGTTTTCACTCTCTAGTCACTTAATTTAATTTCTCAATTTAATTAATTTTCACTCCTGCTCCTTAGATGATCTGTGTTGGTTCTGCTGGCTGCAAAGAATCAGTGAGAAGGGAAGCCATGTGGCAGCTCCAGTGTACTTCAGTGAAACTGTGAAATGGCTTCAGGGCTGAAATAGCAGCAGCTGTTTTAGATCAGGAGCTTTATTAGCTGAGGAAAGCAAGAGATTTATTTTGTACATTCACAGCAGCTCCAACAAGTTTGGTTTCCCAGTCTATGATTTTCAGAGCTGATGGAACAACACCACAGTTCTGCAACATCTTTATCCATCAGCAAAATGTCCAGACTGTGGTCATGTAGAAACACTTCTTAGCCTGGTAGAAACACTGTCAGGAGAAATATATGTCTGGGAGATGTGTTTGGCCTCAATGAACTGAGCTTGATTGTTTTGAGACAGAAAAGTGAAGCATTTGTCCAGAAAGATGATAGTACCTTTATTTGCCAGCCAGATATAAAAGCCCAAAGATGTGCCATTTTGTATGTATGGATAATTATGACTGGTGGGGATGCTAAACAGGATTATTACTTTTTGAATGACAAAGTGGAAGGTTAAATTATTGGAGTTTTTAAATAAGAAGGCAAAAGGATTTATGATACAATGTATCTTTTGTAAAATAATAGCAAATGCTAGAAAAAATTGAAGCTTAATATACAAACCACAGTAGTTTAGAATGCTTGGAAATGAGTATAAAATGGGCAGGGAACAGGACCTAAAAGATGTGATGGGATGTAAGAGCAATTTGTTGAACCTGTCCCCCAGGTGATGTTCCTGGGTGCTCTGCCAGTTGCTTCCTGCCAGGCACCTGCAAGAAGACAGAGCTGCTCTCGGTTGAATACCCAGAGGGATCCATCCCTTGGTCCTTGAGTAGCTGCCCCTGCAGGGGAATCCACAGAAGGGGAAATGCAAGTATCTGCAGGTGTGTGGTGGCACTATCCTTTTGCTTCCAGAGGCTTCCAGGGCAGAGGTTTGGGACTGGCAGACACAGGACAGGACTTTCAGGGACCTCTGCTCTTGGGGAGTGGTGGCTGCAGGGCTGGTGGGCCTCCACATGCCAGCTGAGCCCTGGAGACACCCCAGACTGTCACGGGAGCTCAGAGACAGGTCAGCTGGAGATGCTTGCCTACCTGCTGAACTGCCTAGCTGACTCCCTGTGCTGAGCTTGGCTGAGAAACAGATCATTTCCTCCACAGCAGCCCAGACAGTGCTGAGTTTTGGATTTGTGACTAGGACAGTGCTGATAACATACCAGTGTTTAGGCAGCTGCTGAGCAGCACTTGTGCAACATTGCATTTTTATTTTTCCCACTCTGCCCCACCAGCAAATAGGCTGGAGGCTGGCAAGAAGCTGGGAGGGAGCACAGCTGGGACAACTGAGCCAGGCTGGCCAAAGGTTTATTTCTTGCCTTACAGCAACACGTGCTGCAGTAACAGCTCGGGGGAAGGAGCACAAAGAGGTGACATTGGTGGTTATGGCATGTGTCTCCTCAACTAACCTTTGCATGTGCTGAAGCCCTGGTTTCCAGGAGGAGGAAAAACATCAATTGCTGAAGGCATAAAGTGAACAAATTGCTTTGTTTGAGTGTGCAGTTTTTGTTTAACCTACCGAACCACCTTTATCTGGGTACCTTCCTCCCATCTTCCCATCCTTTGGCAGAGGGGAGACCCAGCAGATGTGTAGGTGTTTGGCTGCTGGTTAAGGTCAGCCCACTATAACCCCACTCCCTGGCCTTGGGGACAATTTCAGTGAGGATGGTCAGGAAGCGAGTCTCTCAAAAGCAAAATTTGGGCAATAGATAACTGCTGCTTTATTTCACCAGAACTAGCAACCTTTTCTTGGAAGTTCTCCTCAAAGGAAACACAGATGATGCTGAAGTTGAACTGCTACATGGGTCTATTGTTCTTTTTTGTTCTTTTCTTTATAGTTGCGTTTTCAGAATAAAAGATAATTGACCACCAGAACTCTTCTTGCCTTCTGAGTTGGCCATTCCCAGCTGCTCCAGTTCTGTAGGACATGGGGCACTGCTGAAGACACCTGAGGTCCACATGCTCCAGCATGGTCTGGAGACAAGATCTGTACACACCCCACCACAATACACTATTTCCCAGTCATCATACCAGCAACCTGTGAACCTGTTTGGTACAAGAACTATCTGCATATTGTGTTCATGCCTAATGTTCAGCTCAAGAAAGGTGCTGAATAATCTGTGTATTCAAAGAAAATGCCACAAGAAGTAAGTGATCACAGCAATAAAATAACCCAAACAGTTATTGCCTTAGGCACTGTGTAATAGGTTAGATAGGAAACAAAAGAGGGTTGTCTGACATCCAAACAGGTACTTAAATTCTGTCCAGTGAATGATACCCTAGAGTGCCTATTTCTTGCCTTTAGTTATAAAAGTGTCAGACAAGTCCCTCAAAAACAAATGCCATGTTGCAATCCCATAAATTCAGATGAGATGTCTGACCACTGATATGAAGACTATGGCTCAAGGGGGTCAAGGAAGGTTATCAGCTCTGGAAGACTTTCTTCTTAACCTCTGTTCACCCTATGTTTGCTCACATTTTCTGAGCAGCTAGGTGTCCTCCTGAGCTCAATGGTCTGGAAGAGAATGGGCTGATCTGGTCATTTTAACACATTCAAATACTTACGAACTTTGCTGTGAAACATGGAAACCTAGAAGGATGCAGAAGAGAAAGAGCTCATCTAAGGTTACAGAAAAGAGACAATTTAAAGAGGAAGCAAAAAGGGGAAAAGGCGGAAAATAATAAAAGAAAAAAAATCCCTAAAATTAAATGGGGAGGCAAAAAAGGTGGTTAGAAAGTTTAATTAATTCTGGTTCAAAAGTGAAGAAGAAATGAAAAATGAAACAAAGAGCAGAGCTGGCACTTGAGAGAGAGAGAGAGGGAGAGAAGAAAGATTCTGGGGAGAAAGAAGCTCAGTAAATTAACCAATATATGCTGCAGAGAAATCCTTTCAACAGGCTCAGAGAATCTGTCTCCATTAAAGTTTTATAGTGAGGGCTCAGAGGGATTTTCAATATTTAAAAAGTGTTTTTGAAGGTAGCCAAGGGGAGATGCACTGGTAACTCTTGAAAGCCTAATGCATTAAATTTTATTGTGTCTTCAAATAGCATGGGACAGTGCCTATCTCTTGGTTACCTAAAAAGAGCACTCATGTCTTGCTGTGCTCCCACCTCTCATTAAAATGTCCCTGTTTGGGGTGTTTTGCATTCCCTGCTTTTCTCTCTGGTGATCGCAGCTGAAGATGAGACAGGTGCCAGGAGGCTTGAAGGCAGAAGCTGGGAATTGTGGGGCTGCAAAGAGGCAGCAGTGGAAGGACAAGGTCAAGACAAAGGGCTTCACCATGAGGCCCCTGACTCAAAGAAGGAACACCGGTTTCGTTTGGGCGGATAGGAAAGATAGGTGCCATCCTGGGGACTGGGAGGGGGCAGCTTCCAGTGCCCTTGCAAGGGACATGAAGTCCCCAGGCAGGGGCGGTTTGTCCTTCCTTGAACTCCCGTCTAACGAAGGGCAGTGAAAGCCCGAAGGGAAGATAATCCATCGATACAGAAGCCCAGCGGGTGGCAGCACCGAACCGCCGCCCGGCGCAGCTCCCGGCGGCGCTGGATGCTGCCGGAGGCGATCCCTTCCCTGCCCTGGGCTTCCCTTGATAACGCTGGCACTTCCTTTGTGCCACCCTGAGCAGCAGCGACCAAACAGCCTTCTAGAAATAACCCTGCATGTGTCTGAACAGCGCATCTCTCTCCGGCTGCCTCACATCAGTGACTGCTGCTTTGCAAAGCAGTCGGTACCAGCAGCAGGCTCCAGAAGGTTTTTTATGTTGGCCATCACTTGCACGAATTTTACCCTTTTTTTTTTTGTCTGAAAGAATTCAGTCCAAGGTCAAGACAGACATGTTCAGACACCCATTTGCACACTGAGCATGCAGCACACAAGAGATCTGAGCCTGCGTGCTCAGATATTCCTGGGACTAGCCAGGCAGCCTTGGGGTTGGCAGCGCTGCTCCCCTGACCACAGCACTGCCTCTAAGGGGAGCCTAGAGACTGGGCTAACAGCAGAGAGGCAGGCTGATGAATTTAGGGAGTTTCATTGAAAATTGAGCTGCTCCTCCCATGTAGCTCCTTTGGGACAAAGTTATCTCATCCTCTCACATGCAGGCAGGGCAGGGATGTAACAAAGGACGTTCCCACCAAGCTGGCATTAAACCAGAGGTGGGCATTACTCAGCCACTTTCCCAATAAATTTAGGAAATAAATGGTAATTTGGATTCAGTGCCAAATTTCACCTGTCTCCTGCTCTAGCAGATGTTGTAAGTAGTAGATGAAGGGGAAAGACTAAAAGACAGACAAGTGCCTGCAGTACCTTCTCAGAAAATATGATCCAGTGCTTGCCCAAAATGTTTTGAAATGAAAAAAAAATCAGACAAAACTTGAACTGAGACAACAAAGTACACTGAATATATTTCAAAACTTTTTTCAGCATAAGCCTTCTGCTGAATCACAGTGATCAAACTTGAAACCTGTTCTCCTCTGCATGACTTTTTTTGACATGCAATTCTTTCCTTTTCATACATGTGAAAGCAGTTTTAGGGTATTTTAGGTCCCTTCCCCTACCAAAGAAACAAGCAGTGACAGGCATTCTTCCAAACCAAGCGACACATAGGAAGGTTCTGCCGAGAGAAGATTGTCTACCTCCGTTTTCCTAATCCATGCGTGGATGCCAGGGATACAGACACAGAATGAAATGACCCAAGAAACTGGTCATTATGAGGGAAGGACAGACTGCCGTGCTCTCTTCCAGCTCCTCTTCTTATCCATGGCTGAGTCCACCCTCTGCTGTCCCCACGGGGTTGTGACACATTTGGCTCATAGATGGCAAAAGCAACGGGGCATTTGGGCTCTCTCCTGCAAAGCTCAGCAGAGACACAACGAAAGCTCAGCCAAAGTCTGAGAGTTTCAGTTCCCAAATAACTAATGCTGTTTCAAAGTAGAAGCCAAGAAAGGACAACACAAAATTATTTGTTGTCTGCCCCAACAGCAGGGCAGGGCTATCTTTTCCCTCTGATAAGCTGAATGATTTTGACCCACATTGTAGCCTCTGGTTCGAGTTTAGAGATAAGCATTGTCATATCAGCCTTGTGCCAAGGTTCACAAGCGCCTTGTGGCAGCAACCTAGCAGTGTTTCACAGGGCTGCATGGGCCAGAGGAGGCTGCAGGGTACTCCCCTCCCTTCCATGTTTGGAGGGTCCCCACATCAGGGGACAGTATAAATTCTAATGAAGCTTCTTTGCCAGTGGGAGGAATAGAGCTAATTCCAGGTACTCTAGAGTTTACAGCTCAAGAGTGGATTTAATTATCACTTTACTGGCTTTAAGTGAGCTGTAAGACTAATCTAAATTTAACAGGGTCGGCAGTTGCTTTACAAGCTTCCTCAACAGGCAAGTGTCAAATGAGGGCTATACCAATAGATAAAGGGAGAAAACTAAAGCCATTGATGGCCATAGATTTCCCAGCTGATATCTTTATACTCTGCTATAAAAGCCTATCACCCTTCATTTAAAGAAAGTGAAAATTGTTGACATCTCTTTCAAATGCTAAGTGTTAGGAAGCAACTTGAACTAAATATAATTAGAACTAAATCATGTGCATCTTTTATTGAGGAGTAACAATACACAGTATCTTCTGCTGTTTATGTTTCCAGATAATCTGTGCCATTAGCTTGGGATCAAATGTTGGAGCCCCTCCAGCTGCTGCACCACTGTGACACTGAGCATTGACAGTGCCATTTGGCAGACCCAGAGATGCATCTGGGAGCTTGTTTAATAGCAGGTTTTGAAAAACACTGTGTTTTGCTTGGGCACAAATGCCCCACCTGGAGCTAGGACAGCCCAGGCGTTGCTCTTGGGCGCAGCGGAGCCGCCCGGCTGTGGCGGCAGAACTTTGTGTGCTATAAAGGAGTGAACTTTGGCAAAACTCTGCCCTTGGACTCTTAAGCACCTGCACATGCTGACCTGCCTAAGAGAGTTTTCCAGGTCATGGTGCCCTGGAGCAAGCCAGGCATAGTGCCCTGCTAGAGGGTTTCCCCAGGCTTTGGAGAACAGCTGTGAACAGTGAGAGGCCATCCACACTTGGAAAAACCCTTCTCCTGCCCTGCTGACCTGCCCCCACATGATGTCCACTCCCATCCTGCCCTGGGGAACAGGAATCAGGGCCTCTCTGTGTGACCAAATCCCTGGCAGGCAGCAGGAAGTAGTGAGCTGCCCACACCAAACCCGGGACTCGTGCACAGTCTTCCTTATGTTTTGCTCACACAGGTTTCTCTTTTCTGATAATTTCTTTGATGGACAGGACTCACTCTGTGTTACCCATACAACCCATCAGAATCATTGAGCCCATCCCCTGGCTATACACAGGACACCCCAAGAGTCACACCATGTGCCTGAGAGCATTGTCTAAATGGTTCTTGAGCTCTGTCAGGCTGGTGTTTGTGACAACTTCCCTGGGGACCCTGTGCCAGTGCCCAACCAACCCCTGGGTGAAGAACATTTTTCCAATATCCAATCTAAACCTCCCCATACTCAACTTTGGGCAGTTTTCACAGGTCCTATCACTGCTTATGAGAGTGAAGAAATTGGTACCTGCCCCTTCTCTTGCCCTCCTGAGGAAGCTGCAGACTGCAATGAGATCTCCCCTCAGACTCCCCCTCTCAGGCTGAACACACCAAGTGACCTCAGCAACTCCTCATGCAGCTTCCCCTCCAGACCCTCCACCACCCTCACTGCCCTCCTTTGGACACCCTCTTTATATTGTGGTGTCCAGAGCTGCACACAGGACTCAAGGTGATGCTGCACCAGTTCTTTATATATAGTCTTTTATAAGGCTAGCTCAACCCTAACACATATCATACCAAAAGCTATCTGTGCTTTCATTGCCACTACTCCTTTATCCCGTAGCATTGTACCCTCCTCACCACTTCCTTTTGCAGAACTTAGGGGTCACCCCTGAACCACCATGGCTGTTTATCTACAGGGCTGACACAGAAGAGTTTGGTGTTGCCCTAGATCTTTGCAGAGGGGCAAGCCTTGGCCACCTCAAGGGTTTGAAAGAGCTGAGATGGAATTTTTTCCTCCCAGTTATCTGAGAGCTGAAAAGGTAAGCACAGCCCAGGCTGGAGAAACAGTCTCTGGGTGAACTCCATGCTCTCTGTCTATTTGCATTACTGAGAAGTACTTATCTTTTGGACTTTCAAACCAAAGAGTTTAAAGAAATACTGGAGTGAAATTATAGCTGCTGATGATTAAAGCACTATATTTAGGCTTAACTGTAACTTAAATGCCAGATTATGAACTCTGAAATATTTTTTACATAAACTCTCCCCCCCATAAACAGTGAGATAAAACAGTTAATTTGTTCCATTGACTTCAGCTAAGTACAGCACGATTCTGGTTTTACATTAGGCTTAAGGGACAGCCTTAAACCTTGAATTAACCAGGAAAATACAGTCAGTCAGAGAAAGCAGCCTGCTGAGACCCTAACTGCATTCAGATTGTTAGAGGATTGCTGTTTGTTGGGGTTTTTTTTCCAGGAGGATGCCACAAAATATCAGTCATGTGAAATCCACCACCCAAAGTGAAGCGCCCAGGTAGAAATCTGGCTTTGAAGGGACTTAATCCTGAGTTGCAGGTAGATATCCTGGGTAAAACAATATGGATAAAGCCCTGCTGAGCCAGCTGACCTTGGGGAACACAGACAGTGTGGTTATCTGAACTTCCCTTATCTAAAGTCTCCTCCTGTTTGAGGTGGGATTATTTTGTCCACCTCATACCAAGAGAGGGGATTCTGTGTTCCCTGATCAACTCAAGGTGCATGACCCAGCATCCACGGTTACACTTTGGGAAGGCAAGTGTCCTTCCCCTGGAAAGAAAAGTAGTTTGGAAATTAAAAGCCCATGTGATTCAGGCTGTACAGCTCATTGTGCAACCATAAAGAGGAGATGCACACAGAGAAAAGAAAGACGGAATAATTTTGTGGAGATGCTGAGGTACAGCAGTGGGCAGAACAGATACTGAGAAGCAGAGGTGCCTTGGGCACAGGTGCCTTAGTTCAGGCAGTGCAAGAAGGGGGTGAGTGATGTCCTCAGCAGCAGGGAGGGATGTGCAAAGCCTACTGCAGGCTGAAGAGCTCCAGTTACTACACTGGAATGGCTTACATGGTCTTGTTATCCTACAGGCTCCCCATACAGGCTGTTCACCTCCTCCCCAAGCCCAGGCCTCACTAGGAAAACAGAAGCAGAAAAAAATCAATCTTCCCTGTCTAATAAATTGAAGAAAAATAAAACCTGATGATTTAAGGTGGAATTGCCAGGGTTTCCAAAACAGCAGTGTACCTCATTTGTAGGCCTGATGATCTTTTGTGTTGTTACAAAGAATTGCATAAAAAAAGGGCTAAAAAACCCACTAAAGAACACTGAGGAATTATTTATAATCCCTTTTGCTTGACAAAAAAAAAATCCTCTAAAACCCCAAAACTAATAAAGCCATTTTACAAATTCCATATAATATACTATAATAACAATACCATTTCACGAACCACAGTGAAAGAAACTATATGGTGTATTTACAATTAATTTTCAGCTTATGAAATCACCTCATGAATGAATTGTGTGTATAAGTTGTGTGAGAGCCAAGAAGGGAGAAAAGATAATAATAGTGAAAAGAGAGCAGATTTTTATAGTGTTTGCTGGTTGCCTTTCATTCTCTGAACAGCAGGAGGAGATTAATGATATTGTCACAACAGCATTAATGATGCTGTAAAATCATAAGGACAGAGAGAGCCAGGGTTTGATAAAAGTGAGATTTACAGCTGCATCAGTCAATTTAATTATCTTTTACTAGGCTTAAACTAAGCAGTAAGACTAATCTCCATTTAACATGTTTTACAGGGTCTGCAGGCGCTTTACAATCCTCCTCCACTCAAAAGTGTCAAATTATGGCAATATTGATAAAAGAGTGATGTGAATGGTTGTCTAGTCAATCCCTAAACCAGTTAATATCTTTCTTTACTGCATTGTAAAAGCCAATTACTCTGAAGTTTTGGAGTGAAATTTGTGAAGGGCAATCTGAGTTGATAATGTTTAGAAAACAAATTGGAAGAAGATAAAGATCCGTGTCCACCTGCCCATGCTCGCTATAAAAGTCAGTGCTGCTGCCTCTGTGCTGGCTCTGCTGCCTGTCATCCTGCCCTGCTGGCAATGATCAACATTGTCTAGAGATGAGTTGTGAGCAACATCAAATGTTTCAAACAACATTTTCTTCTTCTTTGTAATTTTCTCAGCTCCTTTCTTAGCCACCAGCAGCTGCTTCTCTACACTCTGTTATTTGGTGTTGTATTGCTAGACCGGTAGCATAACACAGTATTTGTTCTTATCAAGCCCAGCAAAAACATGACAGATATTATATATACTCGTCCATGTATAGGTTTTGGTTTTTTTTAAAGTCCTTCAGGTACTTCAGGTCCCTAGGCTTGATTTTTGCTCTCCATATCTGTGGAGTTACTTATACTTCCATGAATAGTTGAGTAAACCCAGCCATTTCCACTTGACAGGCTACCTCATGGTCAATTAGCTCTACCTCTTTAAATCAGTATCTTCCTTTGAGTTCTAGAGAAGCAAGCTTCTGGCACCGGGGACAGAAGCAAAATGTTTAAACTTGCACTGTTTTTAGACTTTGATTTTCAGTGAGACTGAAGAAAATGTAGCACTCCAACCAGACAGCAGCTCCCAGCAAATTGCATGTTTCAAGCCTGGAAGAATCCCCAGTTTAACCAACTGTTGTCTGACACAGCAGAATGAGAACATCTAAATCTTTCCTAGTGAGTTTAGATAGTGTTTTCCTGCTCTCCAGATAGATGAACACCAGTCTCTCTCAGGCAGGGTGTGTCTGGCAGTGAAAAATCCAATTTAAGGCAGGCTCTGGCTCTGAGCAGTTGGTGATCAGAATTTCAATCCCACGTCACCTCTCTTTATTTGGTACTCTTGCCTGTATTTAAGTGCTGTGGGCAAGTCAATTCTATGACCCATCTCTTCTGCTGGTCAATGTGGCTCTGAAGGCAATTTCTGTGATACTTTAATCTCACTAAGCCCTATTATTGAGCATTTTTTGAGTCAGTAGTCAGGCTTCCTGGAAAACAAACGTCATGGCACAGGCATGCCCTGTGTCATTCAAAGAGAGTTGAGTTGTTCTGCTCCTGCATCTAAAAAAATCAACAAACACAGAATGACTGAGCCCAGTGTTTCCACAGTATCTTATTTTTAGCTGTCTCAAAAAGTTTTTCGACTAATAATGAAATAATCTCCTGACAAGAAACTAAAAATATTTCTCTTCCCAGGCTTGGAAAAGAGAGATACATTTTTTTGACAATTGCCTAGAAAGTTTACAGCAAAAAATAGCAACAGCAGTCAACTCTTAGGACCTCCAGCTCAGTTTGAAACACACTGCAGTCCTGCCTCATCACCTGCTTTCTTTAGCTTGCTAGCACCTCTGACACCCTAAATCTGGGAGGTGTAATGTGCTTCTGACCATGCTGAGTAGCCCTCTCACCTTGCAGCCTTTAGGTCCTGGGACCACAGTGCCCAGCTGGGCTGACAGTGCTCCTGGTGCAGGAGGTGCTGGCAGACATGCACAGGAGAGAGATCTTTTGTAGAACAAGCACTACTTCAAACCTGGCTAAGACCAACCCCAGGACCTTCCCAGGCGTTTGGCTGTTGGAAAGTCAGACGTGCTAAACTGGAACGCACTAAATTCAGATGCTTTGTGTGTGACAGGCTTGGCTGGCCTCTGTCATGCAGCCCATGTTCCCGGTTGCTGCATCCGCTGGTCTCTGCTGGTGGTCAGCAGATCCCATCCTGGAGGACTGCAGATGGCAGTGAGACAGAGCTGTGCCATGTGTGGTGGGAGGCCTTGTGCCCCAGAGCTTTCAAACAACTGGGAAATTGGCAATGCATCGTACTTGCCATCAACCTGACTCCATCAAGACCAATGATCCCCTTAAGGTCCCTCTATCCAGGGACTCTTGCAAGAAGGGTTTTCAGTCAAAGTGGTGGCTCACCTTGTGGTGAGACAAGGGTCTCAAACTTTATTGCTCATTTCTCGGAATTTCACTAAGCCTAGGGGAAGGGGTGTAGAAATTGGCAGGAATTTTGTCCGAACAAGGTCTTCAGCATTGAGCCTCTGTCAATAAATCCTGCAACGTGTTTGTTCATGCAGGAAATAGGAAAAAAGTCAGTTCAGGATTCTTATCCATCCGATCTTATCAGGGTGGTAAATCTGGTCTTTGATCCTTTGTCAATAACGCACAAAGTTGGAGGCAGCTGCCACCACCCAGCTTAGCCATGCAGTCATCAGGGTCTCATAAAACATTTATGAAACCTGTCATAAACCGGCCTGATAAGGAACAGGACATCAGGTTTCAGGAGTCAGCAGCTTCTTGGGGAAGACCTTCCCTCTAACTCCAAAGCTCCTTTGTTCAAATAGCAAACACAAGCCACTGATTGCACCCTGCCATAAATGCTGGGAGCAGGGAATTTTCACCAGCCCTGCTGCCTGCTGAATTTTAGTGGCAGATACTGGCCTTCATCATCTGCCTTTCCCACTTGTCAGTCCTAGGGGAGGGGGGAGAATAGGGGAGGAGGAGAGGAACTGAATAAAATTATAAGTGAGGAAGGAAAAAATAGAAGAAAATTTTAACTGAAATAATGAAACCCACATTCTGTTCCCACCTTCCCCATTTACTGCAACTATGACTCATGTCACAGTCTCTGCCTCTTCCTTACTTCCTTTATAAGAAAAGCATATTGATCTGCCTTGTATCTTCTCTGGGGTCCTTGACATTTTTTCCCAGAAGACTAAATCCCTAATAGAAAATAAAAACTGAGATGCCTCCATTATCCCCCTCAGACACCCAAACCTCAAGAATAGGGCCATGCTCCAATGCTGTGCAGTGATTTCTGCTTCCTTCAGCAGCATGGAGCACCTCTCAGCAGCACGGTGTCCACAGCTTCATGATCTTCCTGAGCTACAAGTTAAGGAGCTGTGCCACACTGGGGACCATTCCATCACTCATTGGGGTATTTCTTGTTCTTTGGAACAGTTTTGGCCTCAGGGGGTGCAGTTGGAAAAGGAAACTGCAGCTAGGAGCAGGTATTGTAGTCCTGTTACACAGAGGATTCAATTCCTTGATTTTCTGAAAGCACAGGAAGGTCTACGTCCAAATACAGCCTATTTTTGCAACTCAAAGCCCTGGTTAGCAGCAATATCAAATCCTTCTGCCATAAAGCCACAATTTTCATGCAAATTCTGCCATCTTCGATTGTGTTTTTTTTTGGTAAAGACACAAAACAGAACATGAAATACTACTTAGAACTTAGAATCACAAAGTATTATCTCATAAATTACCTGTCTTATATTTTCCTTTTACTTGCTTGTGGTTTTTTGTGATGATGCATTCACAATATTGAGATACAGACCACTGTTTTTTCTGGTGCCTGACTTCTTGGAAAGCTTAATTATTTCTTCAAAGTATTTTATATCATGCAAACTATACTGTACCATAACAAGATATATTTACAGCTATATATTTATTTTATAATCTCCATGAGATAAGCAGTTGTTATGTTTAATTGGTATTACTGTATTATTTACTAATCAAACTACTTAGGAGTTTAGTGGTGCAATCACAACTGCTCTAGCTGTTAATTTAGTCCTGTTTCAGTCACTAATAATAACAATTGTTCAGTACTGACAAGAGCGTCTTGGTATCGGAACAGTTCCAAATAGAGATAGATACAAAGATTCTTTAATTGGGTAGGTGTTATCAGTTGCTTATAGTAATAAAGCACTAATTCAACACTGGTGTATAACCACAAAGCAGCTGTAATAAATTTCAGATTTGGCAATAAAATACTACTATATAGCTTGATTAGGTGATAAAATAGCAGTTACATTTTAGAAATATATCAAAAATCCAAAATGCTTGTTATGCTGAGCATTTCTTTGCAGGCAGCCTCATGGCTGAGGGTTCCAGGGCTACCAGGGGACACTTTGTATTTTCCCATCATCAGCGAGGGTGACTGAGTGAAGCACTTGATTGCGTTGGGTAGCCTGTGCCCCAGGCCATTTGGGCAACCCAGTTCTCTTTCTCGCTTCATTGCAAGCAAACACAGGACAGAAGAACCTCTACGTGCTGCAGTCAGACGCAATTAGTCAGTTGATTGATCAACTACCCTCACGTCGTGGTACCTCTGAATTGTGTGAACTTGCTCTGCTCCTGTTTCAGGTTGTGTTATTCTGCAGAAACATGGAGGTGTTTTAATCGTTGGCATTTCGTGTAGCACCACTCAGAGGAATATGGGCAGTGCACTTACTCTGTTGTGTGGCAGTCCATGGAAAGTGCAACAGCATGGGCGTCACTTTGTGCACACTACTGCCCAAACCCTGCATGGGTGGCCTTTCAGCGAGCCTCAGCACTAAAGGTGACTGTAGGTCATGAAACTGCTGTTCCAGGRCTTGCTCTTTGAAAGGATTTGAATCAGCTAAAGTAATGAGAAGGRCAGGAACCTCCTGCTCCCAACTACACAGCTCCAACCAGGGACCTCCACAGGGGAGATAATTAGGATGTGGGAATACAACATCATATTAAACAACCTGCACGAAAAATCCTGTGTACCTGAGTGACAACACCTGCACAAAGGTCTGCACACAGAGCAAGAGGTTTGGAAAACTTAATTTAAATAGGTCCAAATCCTGGACTGGACACACTTGCAGCTTGTCTTCTGACCACAGGACAAAGGGTGGTGCTGACAGTGCTGGGTCTGCAGAGCTGTCCAGCGGGCTGCACCCTACAGCAGGCACATGAGGCATCCTGCATGAGCCTGTGCAGCCACAGCATGGGTGTCTGCTGCACCATGGCTTGGGACTTCTGCAAAACAAAAGTGCTGTGTGACTGAGGGTTTATGTGGGCCGTATAAATCAGAYGACTGGAGACTGCTGACTGTTCTTCACTTCTCTTTTCAGCTCTTCTCTCCATCCCTTTTCTAAGAAAACTGCTACCTAAGTTAACCCCTATGATTTCCTGTGTTTCTATTACTCTCTAAATTTTCCACTTCTATACWTCTCATTTGTGTTCTTCTGCACTATGCCCTCTGCTAACAAATGCCATCAGTTGCATCACTATCTCCTCTKTGGATCTGTATCAAGAGAAGAGCAAACCTACTTCACCTATACCCTCAGATGTTCAGCACACTGTAAATCATCTTCTAGCCTTCAGGAAGACCCCAAAAACACAACACAGAGAGTGCATGGCAGTCAACACCTTTGGTGCACGCTAACACCCTCATCCCACTCATCAAGAAGCTCTTTCTTCAAGAGCTAAAGACAGCTCCAGGGACAGCTTGGGGGAAGGTTTTGTACCCTTGGTGTCCCCACTGGACACAGGCTGCCTTTTCTTAGGCACCAGAGAAGCCACAGAGCAGAGAGCTGCTGGAAGTAAGCTTTGTTCTTGCATTCATAAAACAACTCCTAATTGCCCTAAGCTGTTCTTTCCTGACCACACAGTGCCTTTATACCTTATTGACTGCACAGAAATAGCCCTTTACTGAACAAAATATATATATATATATAGTTTATACCTTAAAGATTACCGCCTGTGATGTAGTCGGCAAAATGGAATAGAACTACAAGTGAATTATGATCTTTATCCCTAATGAGTAAAATTTTCTCACAGCAAACTCCTGAGTAAGACTRAAGAAGAAAACAGATACATGCAACCAAAGTAATTCAGTCCCCAAARTTTCAAAGAATTTTGGGATTATGCACCCAGTGAGCTGGCTGTAAGTAATGAAAAGACTTTGGTCAATAGTATGCAGCCTTCCTTGTCCCATTAGTGTTGAGTTCCTGAACAGAACTGTCATTTCTGCAAAGTGCAGGGATTTGAATGGGTGAGCCAACAGAGAAGGCTCAAAATTGTACTAGTCTTCCACAYGTGCCAAAAAGAAAAATCAGTACAGCCTTTTCCTTTCCCATGAAAGTCACACTTTTCCATGTTCTGAAGAAAGAAGRATTCCATCCTGATTGCAGCACACTTTTCTGCAAGGGCTTAGCCTCCTGAACCAGAGAAACTCCATTGATCTGTCTCCCACATAATGTGGCTGGTGCCATTCTTTAGAATTGCAGGGGATTTGAATAAGTTTCTGGTACTGAAAAGAAGGAACCATTTCCTTGATTTATGCCCTCTTACTTCCCTGAGTGACTGCATGATCATGCACTTATTGTAGACTCACAGACCCATAGGATGGTTTGSTTTGGAAAGGATCTTTGAAGAGTATCCAGTATATTTTCAGTAGCAACGTTACTGGGTTTAAWTTCCTAATTCCACTTCCTTATGGATTTTTTAAATGTGACACTTTCATAAGATTGGAAGCAGATGCCTACTCTGAGATTCACCAACCAGAAATAACATACAGGATTCAGCAGGATACTGGCTAATCAAAATGTTTGACAAAATGGTTCTGATTCCTCTTTGTTTTAAATTATCTACAATTTAGGAGAGCATGAATAGAACAACACTTAAATTCTTGAATGAATTCAAGCTTGAATGAAGTTCTTGCTGAAGTTCAAGGCTTCAGCAAGTCATAAAAGACTCAGGAAGAACTTCCAAAGACTTGAAAAAAAATTTTATAAATTACCTAAAGACCTGTGGGAGAAATCTTTTCTGTGTGCATGAAACTTGTAAGATTTGGGGCTTTGGAGATTTCTTGTGTTTGGTATAGTTCACTCAAGGCAGGGCCTCTTCTTGCACCATCCCCAGTGACCTCACTGCTTTTCAGTCCTGAATCCACGTTCTTGCAGATACCACATCCACATGACCTCATTATCACCCAAGGGAAATTCACCTGGCTGCTTCCTGCTCACCCAGTGTCCCTGGAACTCCCACTCCCCTTGGCCGATGGAAGCAGGAGTTGCTCCCTTTTCCCAAGAAGTACAAATGCGCGGCCGTGCGAGGCTCCGTATCGCGGGCTCTGAACCAGGGCCAGCTGGCTGCCGGTCAGCACGCAATCCAAACACTGGCCAAGGCTGTGCTGCCTGCAATAAACCCCTTCRGGGCTGCGAAACAGGTCAGAGATCTCGAAGGGTAGGCTCTGCTTGGATAATGATTAACAGCGGGGTGGCAAAAGTCCCTGAGGCTTTGGCTGCCTCTGTGTGTGTGCAGGCACACACGRGCCTGCGTCAATGGGGAAGTTTATCTGTCCTAAGCCCAGAAAACTCATTGCAGGGGCAAAGCCTCTCTCCTGGTGGGCTGTTCATCAATCCTTACTATGGCCCAGTATTCCTGATTGTCTCTGCACTGGCAGAGAATTCCCTACTGCTGCATTTTAAACCRAGAGCGGAAATAATTACAAGGGACAGGTTTAGTCTTCCTATAATTTCTGTAATGAAAATGTGGAAGACCATATTCCAGTCTATGATTCATGGGCATAAATCTGAAAATGGAGACAAATGTAGTTTTCTTTCAGACMTCCTGAGAGAAAATCTGCAAAACTGACCTGAAGAGACAGAATATAATCATGAGTGTTTTGTTCTGTGCCCGTGAATATCCTTTGACTCAGCAGTGCTGTTAAAWGGCTACTTTCCAAAGCAAAATATCTTTAAAATTATCTGTGTATTCTGTGCAAATTTTGCCCTTCTTCTTAATTTCTACTTGTTATTTTTTAGAGTTATAGATTGTAGGATTTTTTYCCCCATGGTTTACAAAGCACCTTGTCATATTTTTTGAAAAACAGCTGTTTAAAAAAAATTCACTCCTGGTGTATAATCTGGTGTGTGTCTGCATGTATCTATATACTCATGTAATGGATCTATAATGGCATGTAAATGTGTTTTACTGTTAGATTGACAACTGTTTTTACAAAGAATAACACTGGTCATGCTTTGGTTGAGGGGACCAAGAGGACCCAGCAAGGACAATGCTGTCATTCATGATGAGCTCTCTTCTGAAACTTTTTGCAGTAGAAATTTTCCAAGCACGGTGATGACAGCCAGTCTGCGAGTTACTGCAGACACCTGCTGCCAGCCTGAAGCACCGGGAGCAGCCAGCTAAAGGGCAGCAAGCCCTGCCGAGGGACAGGGAGCTCCATGAGGAATGCCAGGTCAGGAATGCCTTGTAATCAAGGGCCCTTTCCTTCCTTTGTCAGGATCTTGACAGGCAATCTGATTTTAGCTTGAGTTTCCTCTATCCCAAGCCAGTGTCAATAGAAAAGCAAATGGATCAAATGTGAATGGAGACCACAAAACTCACGGGTAATAGCAGATAACACTCCTTGACCTTCCCACTCATAAAGTTGCATTACTTCCTCCTTCACAATGAAGATTATTTTTTATGTAGTATTTACATTAGTTTATATGGCTACATCCTCAAAACCTTTATTCAGCTATGTAAGGTCCTGCCAGAGGCCAGGTGTGGGTTTGCAGAGGCAGTGGGAGACGTGGTCCCCCCCAGTTAACACAGCCAGCTCTGGTTTGTACTCATGCTCATGAGCTCAGGAGAGAGTCTGGAAGGCTGCAAGGAAAATAAAAGCCCAGGTCATAGACAATGACTGGGGACTTGGGTGAATTCAGCTCTGGGAAAGACCACTTCATTTAGCTTAAGCATGGCGAGTGGGGGAGCAGAAAAGCAGCTGAACCCAATTTCAGCATCAGAATATTTTATGCACATTGTTAAAATCTTCTTTTGTGTGCATATGAAAGAGGAAGATCAGAGCTGAAGAAGCAATCACTGGAATTAGGACTCCAGTTTTCCAGGTGCTTTCACCAGCTGATGAAAAACAATGCTTCTGAAAACAAGGGCTGATGTGAGTGTAAGCCTGGAGGGGAAAACATGCTTTGCAAATCAATTTCCTTTTATTCTGTGCTCATCTGTTACAGGAATATCAGGACATTTCTTTATTCTGGAGAAATAAATTAAACACTGTAAATATTTCCCCTCTTAAATAGCCATTCTACTAGGGACCTAATTTTTTTTAAAACTCTGCTGATTGGTTTATCTCTGAGGAGATAAATGGTTTAACTTRCTTTATGCTGTTACTTAAATGAATTAGCTAGTGTTTACATGGCTCATTAAAATATGTAGAGCTCTATAAATGTTCATGCCCTTCAAATAAAAATGGCTCTGGGATCTTCCTGAAAGCCAGGTTTTAAACCTTGCAGTATCTGATGAGCTATGAGTAACAGCCTCTTCTTCCTTCCACAGCGCTGCTTGTGTTTTCCTCTGCTGCCTGTATTTCACACTTCTCAGACTCTTCTTAGCAACACATTTTCAAGGCAACAGTGCCTTCACTTTTGTCACTAAGCCTCGATATTCAGCACATAGAGACACAACCACACAGTTGTGGGTTTAGCTGATCCGTGTTGTGGTGCTCCTCCTGCAAAYGCATGAAGAGAAGCAGTCTCACCCGCAGTACAGCTGGGCTCTGCCTAGAGCAGATGTCTGCAACAGGTCAGAAAAGTCACTCCTATGATGCCAGAAAATTTTTACTTTTTATTTTCCACATATTTGTAGCTCTGTAGACTATTATTGTATAGCTATATAGTTTCTTAAGCTAACACCAGTATTTTGTTAGACAAACACATTCCTGGAATCCTATTCTAATCTTGCTTCTTCTGTGAACCAAGGCCATGTCACTTTTCCATGTGTTASACATAAACAGTGTGGGGCTAGAAGCAAGGTGGGAGGCTTCAGCAGGGGGCTAAACCGAGAAGGGAATTGCTTCATTAACTGWACTTCTAACTGGGGATTGTTGTCAATTATGATAATTTGCTAAATTTATGAAAGTTCCAAAGACCTTTATCATGGGAAAATTCTGCCATAAGTGCACCTGAAGGACCTTCAATAAATGGTAACTGCTTTTTCTCATTTTAATCTTGTTTGGCTTGTGATTTTAGGGCTGAAAAGGCATCACCTAAAGAAGGCTCTTTCCTCTCTAAAATGCTCAGGTGACCTAGAACTGTATTTTGCATTCTTCTCCCTTCTTGTGCACGCTGACTACCTGCACAGCAGGCAATACAGACCTCTCCTGGCAAGATGCAGATGTGGATTGAAACTTGTTGAGGTGGGGACTGGACTCACTTCTCCATCCTCAGGGTGTGAACTAGCCACAGAGCTGGGCAGGAAAACTCAGGGAAAGTATTAGAGGAAGGGGCTGTGAGGACTTCGTCTATAGTTCATTAATTCYGGTATCACCAGCACATGGGGGCTCCAAAACCACCCCGAGCAGCAGATGTCCCCTCTAGCTCTAGCAGGAAAAAAAAGGACTATGATTTGTGTCAGTTTTCATAGCTATATGTTGCAGTGATGGATATTAAAGAAGAAGGTCACTGTTCCAAGGATTGTGCTAAGAATTTACGGGGACCTGATGTTAGGATCCAGGCTGCCGCATTAAATGAACACTGATACCAGACCCCACGTCTCTGAAGACTTTTCCATGTATAACCCAGGCCCTATGTGAATGTAAGAGAAACACAAATGTTGCACTGTCCTGTACCTGCTAGCACAGACTCTTTGCATTTCACTGCACACAGCTGAATCCTGCAGAGTGGCTTAGCTCTTTGACTCAGGCTGTGTCCATTGCTTGGCCCAAGGGAGACCCAAAAGTGTGGTTTGTTACTCTAAGGATATGTCCAGCCTTTCCAACATTTCAGACATCTCCCTCCAGGGATTCAGCAGGCATTGGCCTGTGTTCAGTACACAGAATTTTGCATTTGCTATCAGCTGTTTGAGAACGTTGTGTTTCTGTAGGTATGAGAATTTGCTCAGTCTCTGGTGCTGCAGATTTTCCACCTTCCAGACTCTGGTCCCCACTTGTGTCTGTTTGCTCTGAACCCACYTCAGTGGGATACAAACACCTTCAAAGATTTCCCTTGAGCTTAAGGGTTGGCACATGTTGGCCTTACTTAGCATTTGCACAGTGCTATTGACAGGTGACAARGCACATTACTTTATGGCTGGAAAGATATGGAGAAAGCTGACAAAGGTGAACAAAGGTACAGAAAGGCTTCTGTGTGTGGAAAAAAAAAACCCCAACTGGTAGAGAGAACTCTTCAGCTCCCCAAGAGACAGGAATTTATTCTGGCAGGTTATAAGTTACAAACAACAGGAAGAAGATGAAGAAACCACCCATCAGCCTTTTCTAACATAGGAGCAACTCACACAAAACCAGCAGGCTGCAATTTCAAGGAAAAACAAAATGAGATTTATTATTATACAGTGCAGAATTTATGGAGTTGCACAGTGTTTAGACATCTGTGGTGYTTCCTGTGAGAGGACTTCATGGATGTAAGGTAAATGTGCATGGGTTCAYATATGTTTTGGACATCCTCAAGGAGGTGAAATCCACTGAGGTGTCCTAGGTCCCTGAGCCATAGATCACTGTGGAATAGAACAGATATTTTTGAAATGTCTCAGTATACTTGCTTGGTGCTTCTATTTTCCCTTGAACCACTTCYGTTGTTTTTTTCTGCTGGAGATGGGCATCAACACAGCTTCAACAAGAATAAAATAACTTCCTTCTCTCTTCAGCCACCTGCTGGGGACAGGGTGCTGGGCTGGCCTGGTAAGGCTGCTCCTATGACCTCACCATCATCCTTGTGCCATCCTAGTTTAGTGACTAGCTCTTCCCAATACTTTGAGAACTGCTCCAGAGCTGGATCAGGTAACTCCCATCATACTCCAGCTGCTGGATTTACACACAGCTAATCACAGATAATCACACAGTTGAACGGGGGACTGAGATGCACTCTTGGAGCTGCTCTGCTGTCAAGGGTCTGGCAGTGCTCCTTGAACTCAGGGATGCTGAGGATTAGGAGGAGGAATGCAACCCCATCAACCTGCCCTTCCACTTCACCTCAGGAAAACAAAGGGTGAGTTTCTTACTACGCCATTTCATCTTTGCCACTTGATCACCTGTTTTTCCCTTTCCTTCTTTCCCATTTTCCCTGAAAGCAAGCAAGTCCTTACAGCACCACCAAAATGTCAGCAACACTTTAGCATTTTACCCACTGAGCACCAAACTCCCAACCATTAAAGCCACTTGAGCCTGGCGCCTGGTCCTGGCTCCACAGTCCCACTGTTCAATACAAGTGATCAGATGTAATCACTGTGGTGCCCAAGCAGCACCAGCACAGCTTCCAGAGCAAACCAGGGTAGCAAAAGCAAGAGTGGATGCTCCCGCTAAAAATGGGGCTTGTGACAGCAGCTACAGCTCAGTGGGGCCATGGAGGCTGGCTACACCACAGAGAACTGGGCAGGAGGATGAGRGCCGTGAGAAGAGCTGTGTGCTGGGTGACCCAGAAGGATGAGGCCAGAGCAGACTGCCATGGTGATGCAGTTTGGAGGAGCCCTGGTGCAGTCAGTCCCCCAGCATGACAAGGTGTCTCAGCACCAATGCTGAGGGCTTTGACTGGACTGTGGGGGRCTCAGACATGCTGAGCTGGACAGAGACCAGACCTTCTATTTTAAGGGGTACAAGAGCCCTTCAGCAGTGGTACAGGGGACAGCCTGGCCTGCTGAGTAAAACAGCTCTCATTCATTCACTTGGGCATCACATCTCAGGAGCAGCAAGACATGGCTGTGGAGCTGGGTTTGCTCCCTTAGGATTTGCTATTGTATGCAATGCTGACCCCCCAGCAGCACTCATGCCCTGTCCAGCAGAGCCAGCAGCAGCATTGCCTTGCTACAGGGTGATGCTTGCTGCTTTCTGTTCCTCTGGACCAGTGTGCTGTGCTTCACCCTGTCTGAGCTGGGGTTAAGCCAGCAAAGGAGGCAAAGTGGTTGTGGGACAGATTTGGGGCTGCTTCAGGAGCTGTGCTCAGCCCTGTGCCTCCCACRGCCTGCTTGCCTACAGACCTGCCTTGTGACTGACTACAGCATCGATGGCAATAAGCCTGGCTCCAGCTCTGCTTTTGTCTGGARGGTTCACAAGAGCTCTCACTTGTGCTGGTTCCTCAGTGTCTGACAAGCCACGAGCTCAGCTACAGCTGTTTGCTCAGAAAAGTTGCTGAAAAGGGTCCTTGTCTCTGTCTGGCTATATGCACTTCCATGACATTTATACAGACACAATTTTCTTTGAAAGCCCTGTCCCTCTGCCAGGTCAGACTGAACTCAGCCAACATTCTACACTCAGCATGGAGGGGACATTGCCAGCTCAACCTCTCTGTGTGCTCAGACCAAAGAAGGAAATAAGTAGTTCCCAACAATTAACTTCCCATCTTGGAGGGCACGTGAAGAAAAGCCCAATGTGGGTCTGTTCCAATTAGATATCATCCATGGGATCATTTGTAGGACAATGGGTAACAGTTTTAAAGTAAAAGAAGGAGGTTCAGGCCAGATACAAGGAAGAAATTCTTAACTGTGAGAGCGGTGATGCACTGGCACAAGTGACAGGGATGGAGATGTCACAAACTCCTGTGGTTCCTGTGCAGAGGGCCCTGGCCTTACTGCTCACACCCAGCCTGGTGCACAGGCAGGCTTTGCTGCAGAGCAATTTTCTTTTGAAAATAAGACACTTTCCCCAGCATAGTGATGACCCCAGGGAAATTGTAGAATCCATATGTACGTCAACTGCAGCCATTGAAAAACAGGTGAGACAAAGTTCTGTCAGAAGGCAGACAAGCCATTCTATCCAAGCAGACAAATTACACTAATTAATCTATTTCAGCCTATTWTTCTTGATCTCTGATTGATAAAAAGCAAAAATCTTCTTCTTTTTTTTTTTTTTCCCCTAAAGGGACATAAAAATATCTGGTGCCACCTCTTTCTATTTGACTTTGACTTCAGGAAATCATGATCATGCTGGGAACTTCTCTATTAATTCTCTCAGTGCTTGGAAACCAAATACCCTRAGGCCTTAAAAATGCCATCATTGGGCAGGCTAAATAGGTAAACATGTATTCATGAACCAGAGAGCTGGCAGGATGCATTGGGTAGAAAAGTCTTTAAGGGAGATTCTCCTTAATAAAAGACAATTATAACAATATGTGACCATAGCAACAGCAAAGCTGCATGCAGAATGGATGAGGAAAATATTCCCTTTAGCAGATGGATGTCTCTCCTGCCTCCCATTGAAATTATGTGCTGAAAGGCTAACATCAAAGATTTGTTCAGAAAATTGTTATCTCCGAATGCTCTGTGCATACACCACTCCCCTGAGCCTCATGAAAACTTTTTTTCATTTTACAGTGCAAATGCTGTTTCAYGGGGTGGATTTGGATTAGTTTTTAGAGAGCAAACCTGGGAAATCTACAGAACAGCATCGTTCTCTCCTGCTGGRTCTCCTTTGGCAGTAATGTTGGATCTCCCCACCTGAGCTAATCCCTGCAGTTCACTCCTTCAAGTAGTTTAGCACTTCTAAGCTGGTGTAAAAAGAAGAAGGTTATGAAAACAGGGAAACAGAATTCTTTGAGAAATACATAAACAGCTGTCTGTGTTTCTCCCTGCTGCGTTCTTCTTGGAGTGACAGAGGGCACAGGAGTTTCCTTTCCCTCTAAGAAGCAAAGCCATCAAGCAGAAAAAACCCCATGCCACTGGCAAAAGGAGATCCTGACAGCCTTTGGTTTTAGTATTTACTCTTCCCTTTCAATTCCCTGCATGAAGAATTTCCAGGTGACCCTGTGTGAGTCAATAAATAATATATCATCCCCAGGTGAAAAAAACCTGGCTACGTCAAAGGCGCCTCTCAGTCTGAGGCTGGCTGTGGTTTATCTCTTACCCTCAACGGGCAGTTCAGAAACATGACGACAATCAGATAACCAGAAATGAATAAGCACTTCGATGGCTCAGTATCTCGCTCCACAAGTGACAATAAAAAGCTCATAACTTTTCCAGTGGCACATTTGTGTGTGCAGCAGGCAGGGGAGGCAGAGTGACAGGGGCTGCTGAGGCCAGAGGTGCGGCACGCACTGCTCACCCATGGGTCACRCATCTGCCGCTTAAAGAAGAATCCACAAGCACAGGTCTCCGCAAAATGTTTAGGTCTCCCCTGTAGAGCTGCAGACCATGCCTCTACACAGCCTAAAGCTGTTTTATCTGGGACCTCACTAGACTGCAGACAAAAAGGGCTCCCTTGCTCTTGCCCTTTTGCAGGCAGAAAAAATGGGGGCGATGTACGGGTGTGGCAGGACAAGGTTAGAATCCACACTTTGTGAGCCCTTCCCCATGTCCTGAGCTTGTCCCTCCATTTGATCGGCCTGACTTCCAGTGGGGTGCACAGCAGAAGTTTTACACAACCTCAGGGGAAGTGAGGCATGTCTGTTCTAATGGAAATGGGAGGTGGTGAGGCGCAGTAGGCTGCGYCCCTGGTATGAACAATGGAGCAGATCTGCAGCAGCTCTGCCGGTGGGGACTTTAATTTGCCTGGGGGTGCAAACGTGCTGCATACAGACAGCACGACGGGAAGCAGAGGGGATGGAAATCTTACTACTCTCCAAGAAGTCTTCTCCAGGACTGTGCAGGATGTGACTTCTGTCAATTTTTCTGTGATGGGAACTTCATTAACACCTTTTGGGCGCATTATTGCTATTTCCGTGCTAATACTTCACCGAAGGAATMATTGTGTATGTTCTGCAAGCATAGACATTGCTTTCCAAGGTTTTTCAGGATTTCCAACCCTTTTCAGGCTTGAGGGAGTAGGAGAGGTTAATAACTGTTTGGGCAGCAATGCGGGCCGGATTTTGCACATCCAGGGAGGATTGAGCAAGCAGCTRTGCAGGGCTTGGTCGCCCACCCGGGGTTAAGCCACGGCACCCGCAAAGCGTGTCCGGGCGGGGCTCAGCCGCGTTCTGCTGACCGGGAGGAGCCGAGGGGACCGGCAGGTGACACCGGGCAGCGGCAGCAGCAGGAGCCGCCCTGTCCCATCAGGTGGCGCTGCGACACCGAGCCAAACCTGCCCGGGCCGGGCGGACACCGCGCTCCCACCGAAGGTGCGGCAGCTCCCGCACCGCCTTTATCTATGGATAAACCTGCTACGGAGGGCGCACGGGACTCCCTGGGGACCCYCAGCTGTTTGCCCAGCTGGGTGGTGGGGATGGGAGTTGACTGTGGCCGTGGCATGCTTGAAGGACACCCAGACCAGCCAAGGCGCTGTGGAAGGGCCGGGATGTCCGGGACATCGTGGTTACMATTTGCCCAAAGGGAGAAGAGTGAGGAAGACAGGGGAAAAAAAGGAATTAGGAAAATATGACCATAAGGGGAGGGCAGAAAATGTTTCCTAAAATCGTGGGTTGGGGCGAAGGCTGGGTGGGCRTGGGAAGGATGCAGGAAGGGCAAGAGCTGGAACTGTTGAAGAGGTGTGTTCCTAAGGCATGGGGGGGAAGCGAGTGGCTGTTGTTGGTAGTTTATCCCTCCTCTTCCACCCAAAAACTTTATGGTCTGTGATACTTAGGCAAAACAAAGTGYCAGGGCATTGGTATGGTCTGTAAGGGTTGAGATACTCTTCTCCTGCCCGGGACACAGGTCCCCACGCACCCACCTAGGCTGCACCAGCACAGAATTAGACCAACACAACTGCAAGTGGGAGTGATTGAGAGCRCCCGTTATTTAATTCTCAGGGACTCTGTGTCCTTTCCTTTAAAACTGTAAAACCTTGTTGAAGAGAAGGCACATAGATGTTGTAATCTGTCTTTCTGCCAGTGCTGAATTATTCTTAGTGAACATTCTTATAGCTTTATTTAATTACATTTTATATGGCAAATAAATTCACTAATCCATCTTCCAGGAAGCTCAGCGGATATAGAGCTTAAGCTCTCAAATGCATTTCTTGTCTTCTTTAAGATGATTTGGGCTAAAGTTTAAGCAAAACAAGAACAAAAAATAGTAGGCTCATAGGTCTCAGTCAGTGTGGACTATCAATACTGGCAATAAACTGCTGCTGTTTAAGTTCAGTCTGGTGCAATAACTCCAGCTGACATACAGCAATATCTCTAAAAACATTCAGTGTTACAAATRCAGCCAATAGGAGAATGACCATTCAAAGAAATACTCTGACTGTCRGGTTTATACTTCTCTGGGGAGTTGCCTATTAGCATAGAGATTGCCCTTTCTGTTGTACATGATGCACTTTGAAAACTTTGAAAAGCCTCAGAGTAAGTGGACTTAAAATTGATACACTGAGGAATCAGAATCTGAAGAGTGATGTGAGAAGTGCGAGCCTGGGACAGAGCCTTCCTGGACCAGCAGACCCAAGCTGATGCTTGGAATGACTTACAGGAAGGGTGATGAGCTTGGCAGTGGCAGCAGGAGGGGGTGTGCTGTAGGACTCTGCTCCTGGACCCACTCGGATTTGCCAATTGAAGCATGGGGGGTTTACTCAAATGAGGARTGAAATAAGAAAGGGTTATTCCTTCTCTCTGAGGAATGGAGAGAAGGTTGCATGTGTGGTGGAACTTCCCAGGTCCTCTCAGTGTTCTCAGCAATGTCTTCTTTGTCATAGCAGAGGTCTTGTAGCACAATGGTGTGTGCAGCCTGCTCCTTCCTCTCTCCCTTCCTTCCCTTTCCAGAGCATCTATGAGCAGTAATTCCCCTCTGCTGAAGCCCAGGAGACTCACACAAGCTTTCCTCAGGCTGACTGTGAGGATCTGTGGCCAACCAGCTGCTGCAGGACCCACAGGGACACCCCTGTGCCCGTGCCCGTGTGTCCCGACGGCTGGCTGAGGGCAGAGATGTTGCTGGTTGCCCAGGAATGTGGAGAACTGCCAGTGCTGGCTCCTGTTCCAGGCTTCAGGAAAGGAGTGTGCTGTGCTGGTTACAGGCTGTTCTCCATCAGCTTATCCCCTCCGAGGTAGTGTGACCCCTTCTGCCCCTGCTGTCTCCAGTCTGTCTGTCTCCTCAGGCCCTGCTCCTCCTCCCCCATGCCTTTTATCCTTGAATGAACTTGTTTCTGTTTGGCATTCGAGCAAAGATACTTCCTTTCCCTCCTTGCCTTTCTGTGCCAGTGGGAGAAGTACCAAAAGCAGAGGGCTGAGAGGCTTTCTGGCCTCTGGTCCATGGCACCCAGGAGCTGCRATAAATTATTGCTGAGAAAGCCCTGCTCTGGCATTGCCCTGTGGAGGAAGCAATGGATCATTGTCCCCTGGCRATGGCCAATGTGGAGGGCAGGCAGAGCACAGGGCACAGCAGGCCCAGAGTGGTGTAAAGCATCTGCAGAGAGGCTGGATCTGGAGAAATCTCTGGGGAGCACATGAGATCTGAGAAAGCAGAGGCTGATGCATTTCAAAAGCATTCATGTCATGTGGTGGTGTTTCGAGACCAGAACCTCTGCTGTTACGTCCTGCAATGTATAAAACAGTGATCTGCAAAACATTTCCACCTAATTCAGTTCTCAGAAACAGCAGAAACACCACAATCCTGTTACTTACAGGAGCTCAAAGCAGGTTACCTGCATGGCAACACTCCATGCAAATCATACCCACTTGGCAAAATTGTAAAGCCACCAAAATCACAAGGATGGCATAAATGAAAGGCTAACATACAGGCAGCACCACATGGAGCATGTTTTGAAGTGGCAGCTACAAGTCTGCTAGATAAGCTTGTACTATGACATTCCCTTTCCTTGATATCCACTAGCAACGAATCAGTAATAGCAATTGTTTAAATAAAAAAACCTAACAATTAAAGGATGTTTTATTAAGTAATCAAAAAAGCACATTTTCCCAAGTTGAGTCACCCCAGCATGACTCTCCCTCTGACTAACAAGGTTCTCAGGCCATAGCATCCCTGCCACAGCATCCCTGCTCCACTGATCTTTCTGCTGCCTTGCTCATCATGCTTTGTCCCCTGCCAGCTTTCATGTGCAGTGATGACTGAAGCAAGGCCGAGGGAGGGATGTGCCTGCACTGAACACCAAACATGGTGTGCTTTGTGGAGGCTCTTATCAGTGGATGAGCTGCATTTTCTGGGTGTGACTGAGAAAGAMACACTAGAAAGAAAATAAACCTAGTGCAAGCCTGTGTTTGGATTCTTCTGCAAGTGCAGCACAGCCAAGGAGACAGGGCAGAGTGGCATTGCTCCATCTGCATCAGTGCACTTCACAGATCTCCCACCTGTTCACTTATGGAGAGATGCTCCCCAGCTCAGGATGGTCCATTTAGGCAAGGCTTAGGGACTTTCCCTACTGTGCAGGCATTTGTTGCAACTGAGGAGTTTATTTTTTTGTCTAATTTATCAGCTTTAACTCTGTGCTGACTTTTCTAGGGTAGGTATGAGATTCAGGTGGACTTGGAACAGACTGAGCCAAAATCACTCTGCTCCACTTGCAAGCATGAAATAAGGGGAACTACAACAGTTTTGAGCATTAGTGGCTTCAGAGGACCTGCCTCTGGAGAAATGTTTGCATTCCCCAAGGCTGCTGGCTGATATTTGGAGTTCTCATGATGCTTTTGAACCCCGTGAAGCTTTGCCCAGCTTCWAGGCCTCAGTTTGCTCTTGCCCCCACCACCTCCTTCTAACCCAAACTATTCTGTGACTTCATGATTCCATGAAAGTGGCTCAGTGAGCACTTCTTCCAATATCCGAGATGGGCAGTGAGTACGGCAGTGTGCGGTGGCTGTGGAATACTGAAAAGGATTGAGAGGCACAGGAGGAACAGGAGTTTCCAAGAGCTGTTGGTATAGACAGCCCTCAGGATGATGGCTGCTGACTTTGTCAGGAACCTGAATGTCCTTTACCTTGAGTGGATTTGGTACATGTTGTTTTTGAGACACAGTTTTTCCCAAATGACCTCTCAGGGTGTTTTCTTTCAGGCTTGAGTGTGGTGGGCTGAGTGCTCTTTAACAGGACCAGCTTTTCAAGGGACAAGATGTACTTTCAACTAATTGCCTCTGTGCTCAGGTTCTCTCTTCATTTCCCAGCTCCCCGAGCWGTGCCCTTACCAGGAGGGCAGAGGTACTTGTGAGAGCTTTCAAGGAAATGATACAGAGAACAGACTGACAGTCACCATCCACAGAGAACAATCTGTTTAAAGTAACATCACGAAAGGCCCAGGTTACTAATTACACTTTATTAGCTGCTTGATATGAGTTTTCTGAAGAAGCAGCTTATGTAAAGCCACTGTTWGTACCAAATCCACAGTGTGAAGCATTACTACAAATACAGTGCTATCAGATTCAATGTAAAGGTTGTCAGTGGCTACTGAAAATGTGGCTTTTTCTGAAGACAGATAAACCTTCTTGTTATTTTTCACCATCTTTTTCTCCATGCAGCGCAAACATCGGTAGCAGTTAAAGATACAGGCACTGGGGCCGGTCTGAACTGGTGGAAAACCTTGACTGGTGAAAAGGAGATGGCTGACTGTGCTAAATAAGCCCAGCATCTTGTAAATAAGAAATCTCTGTCCTTGCATGAATTAGTAGTATTTTCCATATGAGTGAGAAGTGTACATCTTCCAATAGCCTGTCATGCAAYCCCAGGGACTCCTCTTTGTCTGCCTAAGGTCTGGGAGTTATGGAAGGTCTGCATCTCACACCCTTCTCACGTCTGTCTACCTGTGGAGAATCTTTGTTAACCTGTTTACCTGTGGGGRCTGCATTCCCTGACTCCTTGTCAGGAAATCCCTTACCTTCTCCACGTGGGCTGATCCAGTGGGGCRATGGGAGGCAGCAGCATGGCCATAAGGGTGGGAGAGCCTAAYGGGAGGTGTTCCCTTCCCCAAGGAGATGAGGTAGAAGGTGGTTTGGGATGAACAGCCCTACCAACAGCCCCTGAGAAGCCCAGCCCTTGCCCCTGGAGGCTGTTCTCCATCCTCAACCCCCTCCAGTATGAGCCTCAGCATGTCCCCCACACTGCCCCCTCCCTGCTGCCTGAAACAGAAATGGATTTTTTTGCCTGCACAGCTTTGAGCCAGCTCTTGGATTTCCAGAGCTACAGAGAAACCATTTCTTACTGAATAGGCATGCTTATGAAAATAAAACCATCACCTGAATCCCCAGGAGCTGAGAGACACGTGCACAGCTTGAGGTCCACTGTCTTGTGTGTGATGTGCTCTTCACCTCCACAGAATGTGACTCTGAGCTTATTTCTGARCCCAGGAAGCTCAAGGGAGTATTTTCCATGGCATCATATTCTTGCAACAGCTACATGCACTCCCATCCTGGGCTTAGCTAATTCTCTTTCATTCTGCTGGTGAAAATGATTRCTTAAAACACAGTTAAAAAAACCCTCTAAACAGATGAATGGAAGAAAAAGCTACCCATGACATCAGCAAAACAGATACTAATAGACAGATATCAAAGGGATACTGCCTTCAGCTATACACTTGAAATACTCCTGACGTCAGTCTGGGGCACATTTTAGCCTCCTATGCTTTGCATTTAGGAAGCTGAAGAACATTATATATAATTGGTTCCACCTACATAGGATTTGTTGAGGATAAAAGCAACAAGATTGCAGGTTCTCACCACGTCTGTAGGCACAAGACATATTCCTGACACCCCAGCAGCCATCCTGCACCCACGGGGGAGTACAGGCAGGAGCTGCCACAGCTCCCAGGCACCACCTCCTGGCCCTTCCCCACCTGAACTGCAGGCAGGGACAGATTTTGGGGTGTGCACAAGAGGGACCACAGCCCCATACCCACATACCACATACAGCAGATGGCGAGGGCAACACAATGTTTTACAACAGCCTGTAGTGACAGGACAAGGGAATTGGTTTTAAACTGAAAGAGGAGAGGTTTAGRTTGGATGTTAAGAAGAAATTCTGTACTGTGAGGGTGGTGAAGCACTGGTTCAGCTTGCCCAGAGAAGCTGTGGATGTCTCATTCCTGGAAGTGTCATGGCCAGGCTGGATATGGTTTTAATCAACTTAGTCTAGTGGGAGGTGTAGCCTGTCCTGGACTAAGTGAGCTTTCAGCCAAGCCATTCTATGATCCTATCTACTGTCACTCGCATTTTCAGCCCAGGAGCTGAGTAGGTGCTATCCTGAACACTACAGACTGCAAAAGAGGAAAGTGATACTGCTGCAAAGGGCTTTTCTTCATAGCTGTCCCAGAGCTGGTGGCACTGACATGCTGACCCAGCTGGGTGGCAGGAAGCATCTGCAGTGGACACAGGACCAGGGAAGGAGCAAGCTCAGGCACCTGAGCACTTGGATCCCAGGTTCCTGTGACACCTCAGCTGGCAGCAYTAGCCACTGAAAAAATATGTTGAAGCCACTTTCTGACTGCTGGCTTGATAGCTCTAATCAGAAAACAGGTGAATTGAAATAAGTAGTAGGGCTATTGTAGTTATGGCTGAACTCATGCGATCCCAACAGGCAGGTCAGGACCCCACAGGGGCTGGTGGGAGGAAAGACCCCGGGATGAGCTGTTGTTGGGAGCATGGTGCTAATAATGCCAAGGTTGCAGGTTTGATCCCCATGTGGGCCATGCACTTTACACTTGAACTAAATGATCCTCATGGGTGCMCTCSAACTCAGAATATTCTGTGATTCTGTGAGAGGGAGCCAGACAGGAGCACATTGCTGGCCAGRTGGACCGGAGTAGCACAGCTGCTGGGCAAAAGTCTTGCAGCAAAAGGCTTTGTCTGTCCACGAGTCTCAGGACTTTAGCTGGTCAGAGTGACCCTGAGATGTGTCAGAAAGTCTCTTTTCCCAGTCWGGTGCTCGAAGAAGGAGTCAGAGCTCTTCAGTTCTCGGTCTCAAGGTTGTTTATTGTTTCTTATCTATAAAATTCTTTCTCCTGGCCTGCTAAGGTCCGYTCAGCAAGACAGAGAGAGGCACTCTGCCTGCCCCCAGGGCAGTGTTATCTTTTATACTAAAAACTACATGTACAATATTTACAATTACTTTCCAATACCTATCACCTATGTTAGACAGTGAGCTTCTACTCTAAACCAATCTCTAAGTGCCAGCATCACAGCAGAAGATGGAGACCAAGGAGAAAGGCTGGACACACCCAGATCCCTCTATCTTTCCCCCTGAACTCCCATGCTAAAAACCCCCAAAAAATATTTTTTCACCCCATGACAAACTAATTATTATTCTACTTATACTTTCATGGCTTGCAGATCCTCATATAAGGTTGGTAATTTGCTCCATGGGTCATAATCAAAATCACAGGTGTCTTGGGCTCTGTGCCAGGGTCTCTGAGCCCCCTGGCAGGGGTTCRRGCAATCCAGGACAGCCAGAGGGGTGTCCTGAATTCTGACACACRAGCTGTGTCTGGCTTGCCAGAGCCCTCACCCTCCTGGATCAGAGCATGGATGTTTTTGCATCCCTCTGGCACTCTGTAAAATCTCCAACCCTCATCCAGCAGCAAATTTGTGTAGCAAGAATTATTGTCCCAGTCTTGCTGCGGTGTCCATACCCCCCTCGTGGGCAACATCAACAAAACCCTTCGTGTTTATCTCTTGACTTTGGAGAAGCAAACCCTCAGTTCTCTGAGTCAGTCCCTAGAGAGGCAGGGGCTGCTGAAGGGCGCTGTGGAGAGGTAGTATAAAGACCTCCTGTCTTCCTGCTGCTCTGCTGCTCCTCTGGATGTAAAAGGATATTCCACCTGTGAGGTCTCATTTTAATGCCCCTCTTCTCTCTTTCCTCTTGCCAGTTGCAGTTTTTTCCCAAGAAGAGCCTCTCCAATCTCCCAACAGCCTTTCTTGGAGAAGACACAAGAGAGGTGATTAAGGGAGCCCAGCAAGCACGTGCACTGAGCAGACAGACCCCAGTGCTCACATGCTGTTTCTCCAAGTTATTCTGCAATCCCCACCAGAAATAACCCCAAGGCCCACGACTGCCTCTCACAGCACCCACACCAGCGGAGCCAGCTCCTCCTTCCCTTCCCACTCCCCTTCCAAGCAGCCGCACATGGATGAGCACTCCTACACCTTTCATACTCTCTACTGTGGCGCCGCAGCAGAGGAGGAGAGCAAAGGACAGCCCTGAACCAGTCACTGAACTGGATGAACCTTTGCTCTGTGTGGATCTCCCATCACAGCTGATCCCAGGCCCGTGCAGACCTGCAGGGAAAAGGCTGTGTGTGCAATGTGCTGCTGGCACTCTGGTCCTTCACACACCCAGGAGCTCCTGAACTTTGCTGGAGGCAGCAGGTGGCCCAGCCACGCTGGACCTTTGGAAGTCAGATCTTGTACCGTCAGACTGTATCTAAAAGGAAGCTGGCCTATATCTGAGGACAGCAGGCAGAGGAGGGACAGACAAAATTACATTTGTACTCAACCTGACCTACTAAATCAAATGAAATTACATTTGTGCCCAACCTGACCAACTAAATCAAACAGCCCAGTGTGAGTGCTGCAATGTAACATCTTTGCTTCCCATAGACTTGGATTTCAAAAAATAAAAAGCATTTTGGAAACCTTCCTGTAGGTCTTACTGAGTCTTTTACTTGTCTTAAAATAAATGTGCTGTTTCAGGACTCATACTGGGTCTGGCTGTGTCTTTGGGGAAATTCTGGTAGACTCCCCAGAAGGGCACACTAGCACTGCCCTGTCTGCTGGGGACCTGAACATCCTTGTCCAGATGAGAGCTTGGCTGCTGAGCCCTGGGCAGCTGGGGCTCTGCGTAGCCACAGGGGAGATGCCAAACACATCCCCCCATGGCTGTCCCCAGCTGCCCAGCACTGAGCTCCTCAGGGCTTCTGTGGCTGCAGGCAGCACCTCCTGCCCTCCCACAGGGGCTCACTGCTGCACCCCCAGGTCTCTCATTCTTTAATAACATCTCTCACATTGCATACCTGAAATAAGAATGTTGCACGTGAGGTGAGAGGAATTCACTGAGAGGTCTGCTGACTGAGGCACTTGCAATGCAGATTTCCAGCATCTCTCCCTTTCTATCTCTCATCCCCCACCAGAATAAAGTACACTACATGGTAGCATAAACAGAGCAGGGAAACAGCTCTAAAAAMCAGGGTCTTGCCATCTGAGAGAGAGCTGCATTGAGCAAGTCAGCAGAAAATGCTGCAGAGAGCAAGGGACTTGGAGATGGAGGCCCTCTTCATATCCAAACCCAGGGACTTTCATCTCATTCCATATCAAGCTGATCTCTGTTCAAGTTTCAGTATCRCTGTTAGGACAGCTTGAAGCAGGTTTTAGCATTTTCAGGGGAACCTGATTCTCAGAGAGGCTCCAACTAATGTGGGAAAGCACGGCTGGCAGCCGCAGTGCTACCCATACACCCCCTGCTCATTGCAGCTCCATGTACACCCACTGCTCATCACAGCCCAGAGGCCTCTTCCCACCTTCTTTAAAGTATTACTACCTTGAATAATAGAATCATCTTCAGGATCTACCAATCTGAAAAACATCCATGAATTATCCAAGAGACTGGTTAACCACATGGAGCTTCATGATGCCAGCGTGCCTCTCTGCTAGGGACACTCTCACCTTGCTGCCCAGAGATTTTCTAGAAGCACTTGCCAGAGGAACAGATTATAATTTCCAGGGTTAAAGAAGAGTGGGATGGACTGTTTTGCTAACAGCAAGCAGCATGCAATCCTCAGCTGCTTGGGGAGAGGGGAAGAGCCCCAGTCCCCACACTCTGCTCACCAGGTTTCCCTCCTTGCTGTTGATAACAACGGGACGACAGACCCCCCTTGGCTTTCCCTGCCTTGTCAGACACACCAGAGGGCTGACACCAGCACTGTCCCCAACATGGCTGGAGCAGACTTTGCTGGAAGAGATCCTCAGAAACTGAGAGTGAGGATTTGTGACTGAAACCCCAAGTCACTGCCGACTCCAGACAAGCAAACTGTGGAGTGGGTGAATAACTCTTATTAAGTGGAAGGATATTCACAACACAGCCACAAAACCTTCTCCATGGGTGTATCATCAGCTCTAAAAATAAGCTGCTGCCTACTCAAGTCCTTTCTTGCCTTTGATGACAGCTGAAATATTTGCGGGACTTCAATACCTGTGTCTAGCCTCAAAGCAGCAAGGGCTACTTAAGGGCTTAGACGAGCACCTACAGACATGCAAACGCTGCCAGGCTGGAGGATTCGGCTGAGCCGGCTCTGGCTTTGTGCAGAGCTGGAGCAGGCCAGCACAGCCCCAGGGCTGCCCCAGGGCGGGCGGGATGCTCCCTGCCCAGGCATCTTCTTCACATTTCAAGGACATTGGCCACAGCAGAGGGCTTGGGCACCAAGCCAGCGGCACACTCCTGGGGTATTTTTGCTTATACCAAAAATATGCCCTGGTTTAGGATGTTTCTTAAGAGAGTTACACGCCAGGTAAGCACTGCAAAGCACATTGACCAGAACGAASGCACTGATACTGGGTTAATACTTTCCTGTCATCCGTGGAGTTAAAACACCCTGCCACGACTTAACCCTGCCCCACCCCTGGCCAGCCTCTTGTGCAGAGCTTTGAGGGTCCCTAAAGGAAACTTCAAATGTAGTGAAGGACTATAAATAGTTAGGAAAAATGAGCCCTGGTGTGTGTTTTGATATAGATATTGGAAAAAGAATCATTTTTAAAATAGAAAATACAGACTAAGATGGAAAAAAATGAGATTCAGCATACAAAAATACATGGTCCCCTTGGTATGGGAGCAGTGCTTTTATAAAAACCTGAACTCTCTGAGAAGCTTGGGAGGGTAGTGGTGTGAAGGAGACGTCCCTGGGATTTGGGCAAAGTCACTGACACTTGGCAGGGAGCGTTTTTCTGTCTTCAGCTCTCAGAGATGGTTTTCACTCCTCAAGAGTGAAAATACCTCAATAAAACCTGCTATGAAAAGTTTAAAAGAGACAACTAGTGGAAATAATTATTTGGGTCTTCTCGTTTACCCATCCAACACCACGCATGAAGCTTGGAGAAACTTGATGATGAGAGGAATAGAGGATTTGTTTTTACAAACAAGCTGTGAGTCTGCTAGTAGGTAAAACTAGCAATGGGAGATAAAAGAAACAATGGGAAGGATTCCACTGATTGATGAATGGAAAGAGATATTTGCCTTTACAAATAAACTTTAGGTTTACTGATAAATGAAATTAGACATTGAAAGATGAAAGAAACAACAGGGAAGAAAAACTCCTAAATTCCTTATCAATTAAAAATTAAAAGGGAGGGTTATACATCAGAGGGAAATCTTTGCTATCAGGCGTATCAGGAAGTCTATACCTCTCAAGTACCTCAGCCAGTGGGGAAAGAGAGAAGGGAAATGTGGCTGGGAAATTAGGATAAAAAGGGAGGCTGCGTCCTCCAAAAATTTGAGAGAACCTAGAGGAATGCCCCATGGCTTCTCCTTTTATTTGAATAAAGTAAAAGGACTCCTCTGTCTCCTTTTTGGACATAAGCCTCTGATGTTTGTGGATTAATTTTCCCAACAATGACCTTTGAGACTCCTGAGTCAGGCTTGGTTCAGAAGTTGCTGGAGAAAGAGCACGGGGGGAAGGCCGTGGGTAAGGCACAAAACCGGGGGAAGGCTTTTCCACAGGATGGTCCCTCAGATGAGGAAATCTGCCTTGCAGCAAGCAGTCACTGGGTGTGGAGAGTGAGGAGAGGATCCTGTGGGATCCACAGGGGCAGCAGCTGGAACCCAGCACATCTCTGGGGGCTGAGAGCACAAACCCACTCCTCTCTGAAGCTAAAGTGACCCCCCTGCTTGTCTCACCAGATTCCCAGGTTCAGCACCTCCTGCCAGCTGTATGCCACTGCTGGATTTCATTATTACTCCTATGGAAAGTGTCAGGTGAAGAAGTAAACAACTCCACCTCCAGTTTCCCAGCCTTCAAAGCTCTGGGAAATGTCCTTCTGCCCCAGGGCATTGCTGGCAGCAGAAGTGACAAGGGGAGAGGGTCCTGATCCCCTGGCAGTGCACAAGGGAACCACAGGCCAGGATGATGAACAGCCACACTCCCTTGGATGTCCCAGCTAATGCAACCTATTTCTAGGAACAGGAATGCCAACTCTCAGGGTTTTCATTCTAAATTCCATTTAGGGATTTTCAAAAGACGAGGAAGTGATCTAGAAAAGTGAGGATTTTCTAAAGAAAAGCAGTCACTTTCTCTTCCTGCAAGATCTCAGCAAAAAATACAGCCTGCAGCCTTTGCAACATGGCCTGCCTAAAGGAGTTTACAGGGCTCACCCCTGAGATGGAAGACGGGCATGGGGAGCAGAGTGAAGCCCTGAGATTCCAAAGGGAAATGTTTAGTTATCCTGACCTGCTACACCATTTAGACACAAGTCTGTGGTGCTGGAGAGGATTCGTACAAGTGTACAAAGTGACCTGGCTCAAGTGTTCATCAAGCCACTTTCCATCAGAGGCTACGTTTAAATTAAATATTAGGAAGAAATTCTTTACTATAAGAGTGGTAAGGTGTAGGGGGATAGAATATAAGAAAATAAAGATAGTGTAGAAAGCAATCTTACCCCTAAGGAGTTGCAGCTGGGCCAATTATCAAAGATTGGGAACAGGCCTGACTTTAAAAGGCCACAGCTGTAACCAGTGAGGAGAAGAGTGCTATAAAAGAGTGGGGTGGCTGGGTGAGAAGGGAAATGGAATYAGTTGGCTGCTTTGTGAAGAAGAAGGAGTCAGTGCTCTGAGGAGATGCCCATGAGAAACACCAAGAAGGTATGGAACTTTTGGGATAAGGAGACAACAGTATGGAACCTCTGCAATAAGATGACAACAATAAGGCTCTGGAACAGGTTGCCCCAGAGAAACTGTGGGTGCTCCATCCCCAAAAGTGCTCAAGACCAGGCTGGATGAAGCTTGGAAGAATCTGGTGTAGTGGAAGATGTCCTAAGCATGGCAGGGAGGTTAAAACTAGTTGGTGTTTATGGTGCCTTCCAACCCAACCCATTCTACAGTTCTATTGTTTGCCAGCAGTCCTAGCTCAGTGGGGATGTTCCAGCTGACTGGAGGTCAGCAAATGTGATGCCCATCTATAAGAAGGGCTGGAAGAAGGATTCAGGGAACAACAGGCCTGTCAGCCTGCCCTTGGTGCCGGAAAAGGTCACGGAGCAGGTTGGTGACACCATGCAGCCAGTGCAGGACAATGATGGGAATACACCCAGCCAGCATGGGTGTGCAAAAGGCAGGTTATGCTCAATCAACTTCATCTTCTGTGACAAGGTGACAAGCTTAGTAGATGAGGGAGAGGCTGTGGATGTTGTCTGTCTGGACTTCAGTAAGGCATTTGACGTTATTTCCCCCAGCATTCACCTGGAGAAGCTGGAATGATCATGGCTSGGATGTGTGCACAAAAGGCTGTTAAAGACAGGACCAATGTCCAACATCTTCCTTCCACTTACAAATTAGAAAGTGCAGTTTGCTTGTCTCTGCTTGAATTAATACAAGGTAATTAGCACATCCCTTCAGTAGCACTGCACGGGCACCAGCTGGAGGGACAAATTGCAGCTCAGGAGCTGATTTCCCAAACAAGCCATGGCAGGCACACGGCTTGGGCTGGGGCTGGATTCCAGCCAAGCAAGGAAGCGGCACTACCACCRTCGGCTGTGGGGAAATAACAAGTGCAATTTTCTGCAACTGTCTATAAAAAAGATAGCAATATATTGTTGTGTCTCAATAGTTGGAATGAGCCCTCTTGACTTTGCCAGAGACTGTTGGATGTGCAACAGCTTAAAGTGAATAGGTTTTGCCATAASTTATTGTAATTATAACTGAATATCGCTTTAGTTATTCATCGGGAGGAATTGGAAGGGAAGGAATATCATGTTTTGAATTATCACTGGAGATAGAGGTGCTGACAACTGTGCTCAGGTTTTCAGTGCCTAATTAGCAGCATGCTGGAACTGCACTTCCTCTCATTACTCCTGATTACAGCCTCACTATATTTTGTAAAAATTAGTGTTGGTGTTTATAAAACACTTCCCCCAGAGTTTGTGTCTGAGGGCTTTGGTGTTGCTGCCAAGCTGTTCACCTCCTCTGGGGGCACAGGAGCTCACATACTGACAAGGGAAGGGGGTGCTGGGGAGCCATGCTCCCCCTAAGGGGTTGGTGTAGCTGTGCTGGGGGAGCTGCTGGAGCAGCGGCTGGAGAAGAAGCTGCCACCAAAGGCAGGAGCAGCAGCATGCTCTACTCAGCAAGGGGCTGGGAAAACTCCATTTCTCTTCATCGAAAACCAGTGTGTCAAACCAGACTGTTGTTTGGATGGATGGTTAACAACTTGCTCCCTGTCACTTCTCAGGGGTCCGTCCTGCAGCCCCTCATTACTTGTGGTCAGAAAACCAGGAATTCTCAGGGCTGCCACATGCTCTTGGCCAGGCAGAAATCATCCCTGCAAGCTTGGTTTGTCATTGCAGAACTGACAAGTTCTGGGCTTGCTGTTAAACCCAGGAGCAGGGAGACAGCTGAGGGCAGGAAAGCTGTTGTAACACAGTTTTGTCTCAGTGTTTCCTTCTTGCCTTACCTGGCATCTGCTGCGTTTCAAGGTGAAACAGTTTGGGCAAGCTGCCCTGTCCTGAGGCTGGGGTCACTGCAGGGCAGCTGGAGCACTGCTGCCTCCCTGGGACCCCCTCATGGCCCCAGCTCCACCACCATGGCTTAACCACAGCATCAGGAAAGCCCAGTGTGACTGCTGTGCAGGACAGGAAATTAAAATGRCAATGCATTACATGCAGCTGAGAATGAGGAATCCTATGGTAAAGAGTAATGAATGTCTCCTGCCACARATAATTATTGTTGTGGTTTACCTTCTCCAGCATGTAAGCACCCAGCCCCACTGGACTGAGGCTGTATGAACTGGTGGAAATAGACTGACTCCCCCATGGTTTCAGAATAACACAGCAACTCACTGGGAGATATAAATGGATATGAGCAGTGCAAATTTGAAATTAGAAAATGAGAATAAATAGGATATTATTAGCAGTGGACACAGTACCTCAGATGATTTACAGGTGTTCCAAGGATAATTTTTCTTGAGAAGAAGATCATGAAGTGAAGTCATTTTTCCAATGCTTTTAGTTTACAAATTATTAAATCTTAAGCAGAACCCTCATGTTGCTCATAAATGGAGATGAAGAAAAAGGTATTGTGAGTTTGCTAGGAAAATGAAGCTGGCATGGCTGCCCAAGCCAAAGTGCAGATAGAGATGAGCAGACCCCTCACAGGTAGGAGATCTCAAAACTGAAATGTGTAGCTTTGTATGGTACAACAAAAGCACAGGAGCTTCAAGGCTGAAGACAGAGTAAGTGGTAAGGTTCCCTCTGGCAAGCAGCATGGCCCAGTCCCTGGTGAAGGTAACACCCATGTGACATGGACTGCCTGCAGCCTGGGAATCGGCAGTTCTTGAAGGCAGAACTCATGAGTCACAAACTGAATTCTGGGATTTGAGTTAGCTTTGAATCTGCAGCAGAAACATCCTGCTGCTGAGCCCAGGTAGGGAGAGGCCAAGAACTTCCAGTCTGAATGCAAAGGAGCCAAATCTCAGATCTACCTCAGAGGAGAGGGAAGAGAGTAAGAYGAGAGCAGGGCTGGAGCTGGTGGGATGAGCTAGGTTGGGAGTTGAGGCTGAGGAAGACAGAGAGAGGCACAGAAAGCAGAATCATGTGGGTGCAGACATCTGCTCTGAGAGGCAGCATTCAGAGGTGGGGAGCAGGTCCTATGGAAAATGAGAGTTGCACACAAACAAAGAAACTTGGAGAGCCAGGGAGAGTGAGGTGAGGGCAAACACAGGGAAGAAGAGATGAGTCATGTCAGGGGGAGGAAATTGTTGGTTCAAACCAACCATATACAAGGTCACATGAAAATTCTGAAGGCAGATGAACAGAAGGGTACTGAGCTGCCACAAGTAGCCTCCTAAGAGAGCCAGCAAGAGGCACCTTAAATGAGGAGACATTTACCACTTACAGGCGCCCCCCAGGAGCAGCAGGATGAAATTTACACCTCTGATGCACAAGGGGTCACATTAAATAACAATAGGTCTTTGATTTTAAAACACAGAAGATGAAGACCAGGCTATTCTCTGTGATACATAGTRGGAGGATGATTGGTCATCGTCATAAATTGAAGCGGGAGAAGTTCAGACTTGCGAGGAGAAACTTTCACAGCAAGCACAGTCAAGCAGTGACACAAGATGCCCAGAGAGGCTGTACCGTCTTTGCCTCTACCTTATGGTCCTGAAAATCCCCTTTTGGGCATTTTCAAGACCAAAATGGACAAAGCCTTGAACAACCTGGCATGATCAGAGACACTGTTTGAACACAGATTTGGGAAGGGAATRGCTCCTGGTCTTTCACTAACCATTTTTAATTCATCACAGTGAGAAGCAAACAAGAAGTCATTGAAAGATAATTCCAAAAACTTGCCATGGGCAGACATGAAAAAAGAGGGTTAAGTGGGAAACAATCTCCTCCAGCCTGGGGAGTCAGACGATCACTCCAAGGTCACCTATTTTCTTCATAAGTCACTGTGAAACTCCCTTGCTATCTCATTTTTTTTTTTAATACTGAATTCTTCAGAAGTTAACCATCCTATTCCTTGCTGTATGAGCTCAAATGAGTTTCCTGTACATATCCAAAGTTTTCACTTCTTCTAGATACTGATAAATTGTCAGCACAATAAACCACCTCTGCTTCTCCCTGTTGTCTTTCAGTGAAATCCAGAAGGTTGCACAGGCAAGCATGCAAAGGTAGCAAAGGGAGGAAGGCAGCCTCAATCCAGCCTCTTAGTGCATGCATGTTATCAGGCTTATCAAATGTTTCATCTGAAGCCACTGTATCTTGTGGAGAACTTAAGCACAGCAGACTCAAGGTACTTATGTTGTCTGAAAGCCTCATGACTGCCCTGTAGTGCTCCTGAAATCTGGACTCCCCATAAACCCATCCAATGAGTTGGCAGGCAAGTGAATGGATCACTGTCTTCACTCTGCAGCTGTTTCACCAAAAACTGATGAATTATGTTCCCACAAAATATTTCAGTCTTCACAAATCATCAATTTCTAACAAAGTTTTCTTTGCTGGGGAACTCCTACCCAGTGATAGTGCTGAAGAGACAAGTGCACAAATACAAGAGGAGCGGACCCTCTTTGGAAAAAGCCACACGCCACTAGCGGATTTTACCCTGGCCCTTGGTGATTTGGCGATCTTCAATCCACCAAGGTGCAGGGAAAGATGGATGGGCTCTGAGGAAGTTGAGACACATTCTGTTGGTGCTCTGAAGCCCAGGAAGAGCACAGTGGGTCTGAGCCAGTGTCCTGCTGGAAGCTAGGACAGGGCTCAGCGTGCTGGGCGCTGTGTTTGCTGTGACAAGCATGGCTTGGGAGGTGGCCACTGYGTGCTCAACAAGCTGGAACTCCTCCTATGCTCCCTCTCCAGTCCCATTGTTTGCCCAAGTAAATTGATGGGTTTTATTTTGATGTGGAAAGAGAAACATGTTTCAACAGAACCAGATTCCCTTTCCTCAGAAAGCTGCTCTTGCAGCCTGCTTTTAAAAGCATGTATTAACGACACAAATGCTATTGCTTTTCCTCACACCAGCACTCTAAAGCAAAAAATCCCTGATACACCATTAGTCATCAGCAAAATTCCTTATGACATCGAGTATTTAGTACATATACAAGACACTGCCTTGGCAGGACTGGTTTCATCTGTGTGAATTCTGCAGCAGAGTTTGTCCCTCCACAAAGCAGCCAGAGCCACTCCTGGAGCYCAGGTCCCAGGGTAACCTGGTGGGACCACTGCTCCTCTCAGCCACAACCACAGCATTTCAGTCTGCCTTGCTCTTCAGCAGTATGCGGCAACACTAATGGCTGTTTCTATTATCCACAGTGGTCACTATTCCTCGTGGTTTACCAGTCCTAATCCAGCAAAAGGAACATCAGATTTAGGTTTTAATCTCAAGGCACAGCGCAGGCATAGGGGTAGGCACGTGTATACATCCAGCGACCAAAGAATGACTTACAAAACAAAAAATCCAAACTCTCCAGTCAGTTGGCCATTCTTTAGCTTGGAATTGCACTTTATTAGTCCACATTATCATCATCAATGTTTATTCCAGTATTTTATGGAAGATACAAATGGTTTCACAGAATGGCATATATATGTATATAAAATAACTTTGTCATTTAGTTTATAACACATTCTAGCAGGGGGCTGTTCTTCTCAAATAGATATATGATCAGAACAAAAAACTCTTCAGGTCAACAGTATAAGAAAACAGACTAAGCACAATTTTCCAAGGCTTATTAATTGAGTATTGAAGATTTAAAATTCTATATGGAATAAGTCAGCCATTACTGACATGTGAATGAAATAATTATTATTATTAATTATTATTAATTATTATTTATTATTATTTATTATTATTATTAAATATTATTATTATTATTATTATTATTATTATTATTATTATTATTATTATTATTATTATTATTATTATTAATAATATTATTATTATTATTATTATTATTAAAAGCATCCAAATTTACTGCAAATGTTTTCTCCAAGCCCTGGAGAAATGGTATCTGAAAGAGAAAGAACAGTTCAATTAGCTGAGCACAGTAAAGTTATTAGCAAAGACGGCTTTCAAAAGCCTCTTTAAAACTGAACTGCTTTTTCACACATAACATGTGAAAGCCTCACTGCTGATGCTAGTCTTTTTGTATGAATAGTATTAATCATCCGTAAACACAAGACTTTGCTCACACAGGTTTAAATATGCCACACTTAGGACACCTCTAATACTTTGACCATTGCTATTTCTAGCTCCAGCAATTTTAAGAAAACAGGGATTATTTAATGCTAAATCTTTTTTTCATCACCAGGCACAAAATGGATTTTTTACCTTATGTAAAACTACAGAAAATTTCTATTAACTAAGTCAGGCCAAACTTGCCAACTCTATATAAAAAGTTAAGCTTCCAACTCCGTATTAGGCACCCACATTGTAATGACCTTTCCAAAGACACTGGGATTATGCAGCTCCTTTTCATTTCAGAGGACTTTTACTGTTGACACTGAAAAAATATTCAGAAGACAAGCAGGATTTTAAATCATATTGCAATGATTAGTTTCAGGCACTTACATTTCATCAGTTTTTGTTTTTAAATACGTAGCCTGATTCCCCATACAAAAGCAGCTGTTTGAAAACATCCACATTTAGATACCACACTTTAAGCATTTGCACATCTACATTCAGCCTACATTTGCATGAATATGTCAAAACATTTTTTTAATTCCCCTTCACACTTTAGGAGAAACATTCAAGAACTGACAGATTTGTGGAAGAAACCCCTCAAGTTGGCCATTAGCAAAAAGTCAGTGATCTACATATAATTATCTAGACATCCACAACAGAGCAATCAGCCAAATAAATGGAATGTTAATGTGACAGCTGAATTCTGATCTTCACATCTCCCTTAATATAATTTTAAAAAATAACAGCAATAATGGGAAAACCAGCCTTGATAGAAGGCGACTTAGAACCTTAACTCACCAAATTTAATAATCTGTAAGAAGGATTCCAGTAAATCATTAATCACAAAACATCAAAATGATTTTTAATGAAAAACACCTCAAGCCCCCAAAATTACTGTAGACCTTGCCTGCAGAATAGGAAAAATACTTCACTGCTTTTCATTTCACCAGAAAAGGTAAGATCTGCACTGAATCAGCATATCAGATAATGTCAGAGAGAAATGTTGCTTTTTGAGGGTCCAGATACTCTTAGGGAGTACTTGAAAGGTTTGTTCTCTCAGATATTCAAGGCCACAAACTTTCATCACTTCTTGCTTCTGCATGAATCATGTCTTTTTTTTACATGATCTGTTTTCCTCATCAACAAAAACATTTTAAATATGTAACTCCTACTCAATTTAATGATTAACTGGACTTTTGTAACCTTCCTGCATGTTGACCCCCCTACAATCTTACCCAAACCTTGAGGGAACCAAACAAAAAAACAGTTCTTCTCTTAGTACTAAGGTAAACAGGCAGAGAACATCAGGAAATGTTTTCTATGCATACCCAGCCAGGAATGGAAATTGGAGTCAGATCAKGGTTCAATGAGATAATTGCCACGAGCAGATGCTAAAATGCCCCTCAGTTAAAGGCACCAAACTGAGCAAGTTAGGACAAGATGTCTCAACTATGAAAATCACTGAGCATATGCTAAGCCCTTGAACCTGCTATGCCTGTTGCACACAAGAGGAAGAGCAGGCAACCAGTTTAGGCAGCTTTCTGCCAGGCTTACCACTAATTTTGCAAGGAGTGTTTTATAGATGGAATTTTTATCACGCTTCACGTAGGTGGCTGCAACACTAGAACATGGCAGGACAAGTGCCAGGCAGGCCAGACCTCCTGAGATGTGTGGCAGCTGTTTGAAGCACATTTTCTTGATGGAAAACACTGAAGTGGGACTGGATTACTCAGGACTCAGCATCTCCATATAAATCTGAGATTTTTCTTTTTGTGAGGAGGACACTTGGCAGCTGCATTCTCACGTTCCTCCTTCTCTCTTTCCAAAATGGAAGTTGGCATTTGTGCACTTAGAGACAAATATTGCTGCGCTGTCCCTATTATCCCAGCTATGTTCCTTATGGCAGCYGCCTGCTGAACACACAGCTGTGTCTCCTGACATGTGCAGATGTACCTGAGGTACAGCAAAACCACCAGGAGATGCCAGTTTTGGACACATGGATTCACAGTGCAGGCTGACAATTGGTATAATACAGACTGCCCCATCAGCAAGCCTGTCACTGGCTTTAGAGATTTCAAGGCTCTGAGGCTTTTTTCCTCTCACTGTAATCCTTATCAACAAGCTTTTGGTATTATTTTTTTATTATTATTATTTTTTACTCTTATTTTTAAAATTTACTTAATTTGTCCAAAAGCAGCATTTCACTGCTTCATAGTCTTCAAAAATTGTCTTTACTCAATGAAACACAAAATTATCGTGCATTTACTTTTTTTAAATGGACATGTTATTTTTCAATTTATTTTTTTTACCCCCACAGATATATATTAACTTGTACACAATCCAATAATGAACAAAGACAAAAGATAACTTAGGAACTGTAGTAATTTTTGTCTCTTTTCTCCTTTGGTGAATCATGAATAATTCTACATGCAAAATATGGGAAAAAAGAGGCTAATTGGTGTGGTGATATATATCTCAACTTGTAGTATCTCCCTTTAATACTCTCCAATACAGGCAAAGTTACCAGAATTAAAAATAAACAAACAACACCCCTGCCAAAAAAAAAMCAACCCAAAAAAGAGCAAATACAGCCTATAAATATTGAAATTGTACATTTTAAATTGTTTGTCTTTCTTTTATGAAAAAAAAAGGAATGGAAAAGAGTCTCAGAGTATTGCATATGCAGCAAGTAAAGTCCTGATTAATATAGTTTTTCTCCCAATATTCACTGAAGGTTCTTGGTGGCTGCTCTGCAAAATTTGGGTTGTATTAGACTGGGGTTAGCAATTACAGTGACACCTCTGGCATCTAGCTCCTAACAGGTCTTCTCATAACGTGTTCCTGATGACCCCAGTGTAACATTACCATGCCATGCAACTCTAAATAAGCTCAAAAACAATTTAAAAGGCATCTTCTGTAAAACAAATATTTCGTTTTCAAATATGCTTTTGATTATGTAGTAATCTTAGGGGGAAACACTGCATGCCTTTCATAGTCTCCTTAAATAGAGGAGGAAAAGGGTACACCAAGGTTGCATTTGTTCAATCCCATGATTCCAATTTTCTTTTTTATATCGAGGAGTACTGTCACCACAGAGACATGACAAAAGCATAAAGCACCAGATATTGTCAGTGCAAATACCTTACATCTCATCTCTGACATACAATTCAGTGATGTACCAAACACTGTCTGAGGCTGTGCATCGGCAATCTTGCTTGACATGGAAGATGCAGAGAAGATGGATGCAATACAACATTGGGATAACGAGCCTCCAGAAAGCCAAATAAATGTGCAAGCATGGAAATAGGCAACTCCAGCTGAATGCTGTTAGCACATCTTGTAAGAGCTGATCATGGCAGTCACTGCAACAAAGCAACACTCAGTGAAACAGAGCTGAAGCAACACAACAATCACACCTCCAAGCAGCTGATGCACATCAAGTGGTGCTATGTCATGACATTCAAATTCAGCTGATGAACTTGAGAGCAGAGGCATCCCTAGATACTGAATCATTTAATAATTCAACTAATAAAATATTCTGAGACCTTCACTATTTCTTTCCTAAAATCAGTTACAGAAAATACACAAATGGGTCCTAGTGAAGAGTCAGAAAATATTTGTAGAACAGACCACTAAAATATTACACTCCACATACACATCAATTGTTTCTGGAGGAGCACTCATTAATACAATCATATCAACCTTAAATATCTGTGTACAGACAGAAATTTCAAACAGCAAATTAAACACACACACAAAAGTATGAAAAAGCCTAGAATGGCAGGATGTTTTGAGCACCCCTAAATTCTCCAAACACCAGAAATCTGCACTAAATACAATGTTTTGTCTTTTAGGGCAATGCTGCTTTCACATCTGTTGTGTCAGTAAATAATTGTAAAGCTATGTCTCTCTACTTCCAGATAGMTTCCTGCTGTGCATTCTCTCTCCTGGATTATATAACCTGCAGAATGCAGATCAAGGACCTGACTGATGGTCCTTCTGTAATTAGAGTTCCCTAATGAAGCCAACATGGGTTCTATAACAATGACCTGGGTACAAAGTACCTTACCCTCTTCTGAGCCCTTACAATCTCTTATGCAGGCAGCAATCACAAGTCACTAGAGTGAAAGAAAGAATATAATTTTATTTGTACTTTTATTAAGAAAGCCAAAGATATTACTCTGTTAATTTCAAAACTGGTGATATCTACAATCTTCCTTTTATATCGAACACACTCTTAGTATATAAGTTCCCCAAAGAATATATTTTAACAAATACCAAAGAAAGTTCATTACTGCCTCACCACACTCTATCATTAAAACAGGAAACAATGGATTTCAGGGATCTCTGTATTTATGAAGCTTGTGTTTGTTTGCATGGTAGTTGACTTGCACAGTTCATTTATAGCAATCAATCAGTGGCAAAGCTGCTGCAAAGTGAACCACCCCTGAATACAGATTATGCAGAATATTAATTCAGTAATAATTGAGTTCTTGGAGGCTCACAGGTAAAGAGACTAATGTATTATACATCTCACATTATGCTGTGAGAGGTTAGAGGACTTTGAAGGCTTGTAAGACCAAAACCATTAATAGTGCATACTGCATTGTCAAGAGGAAAAAAAAACCCCTGAATTTCCAAGACACAAAAACTTAAGATCAACTTAGACAAATGTGGGGGAAAACTGGAAACCTTACAAAGTACAGCCTCTCTTTGGAAGCAAACAATCAATACCTGCACTGTTTAAACTTTTCTAAAAGTCACAAAAGTACTGTCAGTGTAATACTGCAGCCCACAGGTAATTAACATGCACTGAAACCTTTCCTTCTTTTAGAGATAAAGGTAACCAAAGAGGTGGTTTCATCTATGAATACAATTTCAAGAAACTGCTCTCAGACAACATTTAAAAACTCCAAACCAACAACGAAATGAAAACAAAAAACCAAACCCACAGATACAAACCACCAAACCACCACCCTATTCCACAGGGAACACGTCAGGATGTTCTACCCAGCTTCAAGCTGCTGYTCCAGAGGGATACAGATCTGTGGATCCTACATTAATCTGCCAGCCCTATGCAGATGGCAGACTGTGGTGAGGGATCTGAAGTGGCCTCAAATCCCTAAGTGCTAACACCACCTGAATGCCACCTAAGGAGATGCAATCTGATTTATGACTAAATTCTGAAAACACAACTCAGTTTAACCATCCATACATGTACCTCAACACCTAGTTGTCACAATTTCTGGGCAATGAAAGGCTACAGATACAATCACCTCAACTACAAATATGGCAGGGTCTGAGCTGTTTGTGAAGCGTCACGTTTATTTACTTGCACTACAGAAGAAGGGCAGACTCCAAGTGAAGAAGGATCCCAGATCATCCATGGATACTGTAACCAGCTACAGCTTGTATTTGTGAGCTGGACTCCTGTCCTTTGTCAGTCTCTCACATGTTAATGCTGTAAATTCTCCTATTTTTCTCTCCTCCTGTTTTCCCTCCCACAAGGTGACAACCCAATAAATCCCTTGAGTAACTTGGACATGTATTCTGTGGCAAGGTACAAATTTGTTTTTAAGGGAGAAAAAGTCCAGGAAGAACAGTATTTAAAACTCCCTTCTCTTCTAGCTCAGAGACCAGGGACTTACCAAAAACTACTCCTAGAGAAGCACACCACCCCAAACACAGCTGCCACCCTATGACTTCCCTAAGAACACAGTGAGTAAGTACTTAATGCAGTGTATTTAAACACATCTCTGTCCAGGGCTCAGGGCAGTTGGCCTCATACAACAAGTTCCACATAGTTGGTTTTTTTTTAGAAAACATTATAAAGTACAAAAGGCAGTTGACTGACCATCTGGGCTCCACAAAGGATACAGTATGTATCTTTAGAGAACATAACTTTATTTAATAGAAGTTTTTTGCTCCAATATACAAAATAAGGGACTGCAATCCCAATTGACATTTACATAGTTACACAGCAAATAAATTCCACCATTTACAACAACTGACAACTTTCCCACACTCCTCACTGTATTACAGTCAAGAAAAAATCCTATAATGTTTTACATACGAATCAGTTATATTTCGTATTTCTGTCTCTTTTAATTCTGTTTTAAGTTGCAGTTTCTGACATCAGTTTAATTAAGAACTGACAATTATTTCAGCTGCACTAAAAGAAAAACGAAATATATAATTTGGAATACTATCTCAAAACCCCTATACAAAATAAAAGTCAGTATCTTATAAAAATACATAGCAGGAGTAAAACCAGTGAAACAACAAAAATGTTTTGGATTTTGTTAAAGTATAAAACATTTATCAACTAGCCTCAGCTTTCAACTACATTAAAACAAAAGAAAAAAACAAAACAAAAAAAAGAAAAACAAGAAAAAAAGGAAAAAAAAGACCAAACAAATTAGCAAAAGTAATATGACAGTTCTTTTGCAATACTGTACCTTTAGTATTCAAAGGACTTCATCCTTCAAACATGCACCATTATTCAACTGATTTACCCCTTAAACCCTTTTTCTATTGAAAGCCAAAAATAGATGTTAACATTATTTGCATCCTTTCAAAAAATCCAACCATGATTTTCTGCACCTCCCACAATATTTAGCCTTTACTTTACAATGCTGGTAGTTTAATCATGATACATAATCTTCTATAAAAGAATCCTAGCCAAACCAAGGCGTTAGAAACTCTGCATCTTACAAAAGCGATTTGTTATAGTATGACAGTTGCTAAATAGCCCAATTTATTTAGTGACCCTGTTAAAGATTTGYTCAACTGAGTGAATAGGTGAAGTCATTTCCTGAGCTAAAAGATACAGGTAAGTAAATAGTCAGTTATAGCAGCAGACAGGAGACATTCTTTTTTAAAGTTGTAACAGTATCAATAAAATAACCTTAGAAAATTACAGTAATGTAAAAATCACTAGCTGACAAGGGAGTGACAAGGACATCCAAGACCTGATTGCCATAATCTGGAATGCACATCCAATGACCTTCCAGAAATTACATTCAGCTACTGTCAGACAATGTACTCTTAAGTGAAGAATGTCAAATAGTTCACATTTCTTATAGATCAGGTGTTTTGCCAAGATTTAATTCTTAATGCTGTTTCATAAGCCTAAAGCAAGGTAAACTGCTTAGTTTCAAAAATTTCCACTATGCAGGACTTTAATATTATTACTTTCACAGGAATGTGGTACATTCAGTCTCATGAAATTCCAAACCTATTTCTTCTTATTACTCAGACTTAATTTAATGTTTAACAGAAGTTGATCTGCTTTTAGGAGAGGAAACAATATTCTTAAAATGATTTACTTCGATTCAAATAATTCTAATTTGCCTGGAGTATGAACCATTAACAAATCATCAAAGAACTACAAAGACTGGTATACCACCACTGCACCAACGTTTTCTTTTGATTTAAGTCTTCTACATCACTTTTTTCAGCCGTTAATGGGAAGAGTCTATTCTGATTTAATTAAATAAAGTACCTGAGTTAGATACCAGTTCCTCCAGAAGGAAATCTCTCTTCTGTGTTAAAAATTTTTTCAGATATTGTAGGCGTCACTTTTGTAATTTTTATTGTCTCTCCTTTAATATTTAAACATAATTAGTTTAAATTCAAATGAATATATAAAATTTCCAATACTTGTTAGAATAAAGGACAATACACAAGATCCCAAGTTACAATAATTTATAAATAAAAAATAAACTATTACAAACCAAATCTTTCCCCATACGGAGATGAAAAGCCATAACCTTGACTGATTGTTCCCGATCACACATTATAAATAATGTAAGCTTCTCCAGAGAAGCAAAGCATCCTTGCCTCCCTGACACCACTTTACACCCTCAGTTAAACCACTTCCATCAAGAAGGCAATTGAGTTGGGCCCAGACATAACTTCTTGCTTGCATGTTAACCTGCCAAACCTCATTCTTTCAAACCTAAGCACAGGAAACTAACTTCACAGGGAATCCTTTACCTTTTGTACACAAAGTCTGTATAAAATACAGATTTCTAACACTCCTAACTGCGCCAAACCTGATTCAAAGGTCACTGAAGTCCATGGAAGGCTTCAATGGGCTTTGAACTAGGACCACAGAGATGGCATTCCCCAAAGGAAAGCTCCTGCAAGAGTGGCTGGTATCTCTCTTTGCTTTTTATGGGATGCAGTGGAGATGTGTAGTCAGCATGATACCTGAGCAAATAAAATGAAAATGATACAAACATTTTAAGAACCCCAAACTCTTTTCTTAGTTGTGTGCAAACTGTGCTATTGCCCCTAGAGCTCCCTGCTTTCCTTCTCTTCAGTGCTTGCTCCACTCCAGGACAGAGAAGATGTGAGACACAAGAATCTCTCTTCACCACAGCTCCCCCTCAGTCCCGGGACTGATAGAAGAGGATGTAACCAGACTCAGAGTTCTTTGAGATGTCTGATGTCAACCCGTAGAATTCTTCAATAGCTTGTGCATCAATTTTCTGGAKGTAAAAACACAAAAAAATTGAAGTAGGAATGTCTTGCACAATATACACATAAAATTAGGTTCCACTCTAAAAGTTATTGTCAAACCAATTAACTTTCACATAATTACATTAAACAATAAAATTMAAATCATTCTTAAACTTGTTATGTCTCAGCTTCCCCCCAGCCATCAATTGCACTGAGGGCAGCAGCTATGTATGTTTTACATATAGATTTTTAAGTGTTGTTGTAAGTATTGCATTAAGTTCCTACATATTGTAAGCTAAAACCCAATTTATCTATATCATTATTTGTCTTCTTGCCACAGAACAGTTTATTAAACAATGGTGAAAGACAGTGGCCATAAACAAAAGAGCTTCTTTTTAAAAACCTAAATAGAATTCAAAGCGTTGTACAGTCAAATTGTAAGGCACAGCTCTGCACACACAATTATTGCTCATTTAGACTGGGGTTGAAGCCTCTTTTCATCAGCACACCAGTCATTCTACTTTAAATAATCAGATCCACAAGCAGGGTGCATGTGCTCTGGTTGGGCTTACCTCAACAATATCATCATCAAAAAGCAACCAAAAATCATGACTCTTCACTATTGCAATATAATGTCCTCTGTTAGGGCCACTGTAAAAAAAATTAGGAAAGAACATAAACCATAACACCCATATATATGTAGAGATGCATTCCCTTTAATTATTTTTCTTGTAGAAAAGCAATACTTAACAGTAATTAAAATGGCTACCACTACAATTTCTGTTTGGATGTGTCTTGTCTTTTTTTTTTGCTCTCTACTTACATCATCCTCACAATACAGTCTTATTTATTATGCTAAATAAAGGATTACAATTTCAAGTAAGGAATGAGCAGCACAGGCACTGACAATATAAATGAAATCTTAAACAGAGACAGAGAAGCGAAATCAATAAAGCATTCTGATATTTCATAGACACAGAAGAGATCCCAAGCTATTTCTGATCTCCAGAAAGAAAAAAGCCTGTAGAGCTGCTGCTCATCTCCAGTCTCTTTATCTGGTCCACTGTAAACAGAAACTGAATTAAATAGGCAGTTTAGGAGTCTCGAGAAGCTCAGCAATGAGAATGGCTCCCAGTTAAAACTTTTAAAATGTTCAGCCTCTTCAGTTATGGCAGACAAGACATTTCTCCACGACTATGCTGGAAAAAAAAACCCACCAGAACTTTAGGAGTGCCTTATTTCTCATCAAGTTTCAAGTAAGGAAACAGCACAATTTCTGAAACTGCTGAACCTTACAACTGAAAGTGCACAACTAAGTTAAAGCAGTTCTGGAACTGCCACAGCTGGCCAGCAGCACTCCCATGGCTTTTGTGCCCAGGTCAGGGAGGGAAGGTGCCATCCTGAGGAGATGTCTGTGCATCAGATCAACACCATGAGAACAGCATGGGCATCTCCATCCTGCCCATGGCTCTGAGAACAGAAAAGTCCCCAAGAAGGCAGAAATGGTCAGAATGGCCAGAAAGAATTTCTCTTACAATCCAGAACAAGAGTGTCCCAGAAAACCATGGCACAAAGGCATATTTTCCAAAATTGTCCAATTTGAGATCTATTTATCTTAACTCTCCTCTTTAGTCATTGTGAGAAGACTGAGTAAGTGGAGTCAATTGCCCAAAGAGAAAGTGAAATTAGGATTCCTAGTTATGAAACTGTGACCAGTGCAACCTAATCTAATGTCAAAGTAACCCTGCTTTGAGTTTTAGTATTTGACCTTACAACATAAATTATTCTGCGATTCTAGATGTCAAATCGTAATTTTCAAGTTTTCAATTTGGTGCTTTTATCCACTCAATAAGCAGTTTGTAGAACAAGCTGGTTTTAAGCCTTGAAGCCACAAGAACAATTCTTGAATATAGCAAAATCAAATACAAATCTAACAGCCCTATTTTCAAAGCAATGAAACAAAGTAATCAACAAACTCATAATACATGGATATATTTCAGAAAATGTTGCTCAAGCCTTAAGGAAAAAACCACACCCTAAAGGAAATGCTTTATAAATTAATCTTTCTATAATGCTTCCCTTCCTAAGAAAGCTTTTTTCCTTAAAAACTCCTTTTAAATATTGTCATATGATAATGTGCGTTTTGTGTTGTTTTTTTTTTAAACACAGTTAAGTTCATATAAAGATCTGTAATATGAAATACAGTTACCATGTTTCACAATGATCTCTCAAAGCATCAAGGCCATAATTTCAGTCAGGACTGGTAGCTTCTTACAACAATTTTTTTCCTAAACAATTTTCTTTTTAAGAGGTCTTTATTTGCTATTGATTTATATGACACTGGGGGCTTTGTGTTGTTTGTTTAAGCACAGTTATGCTTATAAAAAAATCTCTTGCTTAAAGCAGAGTAATTACCTTCCACAATGAACTACCACAGCAACAAGGTCATACATTCTGTCAGGATTGGTGGCATCTCCTGAGGTGTTAAATAAACGAAGCTCTAAAGGAAAAACTACTCTATAAGAGAGTTTTGTGTATCGATGCAGCTGATCCATGTACTTAAATCTCTTCAAATGGAGAGCTAGAATCATAGGCAGCTTTTTTACTTTCATCCTGAAAAAAAGAACAAACCCAAAAAACCAGCAGTATTTCCAATATTCATCCTAAACATTCAGTCAGTAACAACAAACAAGAAACTTTTTTTACTGAAGTCTTTAAAAACCTTTGCAAGCATTAAAAGAAACCAAAACAATCAGCTGTTTAAAAGTATATTGTGTTGTTAAACTTAAGGAAGATTTTTAACTGAAAGAGAGAGAGAGAACTGAAAATCTATTTAAAACAGTAAGATACAGTATATAAAAACAGCTGTGATGAGCTCACATAATAATTTAGATATAAAGATCACACAGTACAAAATTCAATTTTTAAGTTTATCTACCCATAGCTTTCCAGAGTTCCAAAAGCAAAACCTAGATCCCACTTGATGCACAGTGCAGGTATTGCAACAGAGCTATTTCAGAGGTCCTGTTCCAGCTGAATTTCCCAGGAAACCAGCCAAGTCAAACAAGCTCTTTAAAATAAGCTTTGTTACACCACTTTGTCACATAAGTATTACTCCCAAGTTTTCCTAGCCATTCATTTCCAAGCCATTCATTTCCAATTTCCAAGGGACACAAATAGCCCACTGTTATGCATCTACCTCCTGCTATCCAAACAAGATAAGGCTGAGCTCTGGCACAAAAATTTGGTACAAATGTTGCAGCAATGTTTTATGGCAGTCAAAGCCAGAAAATGACCTAGTTCTGCTGAGGGTTCAGCAGCCCCTTTCCCTAGCACGAGGTATTGACATCTCACATCAGTGCCTCCAAATCCTCCTCAGCTAACCATAGCTAGCCTGACAGCAAACACTGACTTCCAAATCTTTGGGCAATCCATCTGCCCACGCTAACAGAGCGACCAAACCAGAGCTCTCTGCTTCTTGGCACAGCCAAGTGCCTTAGACCAGCACAAAAGCCAGCAGGCTTTTCAAACTTTCAGCCCCAAAAGGCAGCTCAAAAGTCTCTGCAGTACAGCCCAGGTTTCAGACTTGTCTGTTAAGGCCACACTTTCAGAAAGACAGGAAATTTGTAAAAGACAGCTGGTTTTCAAAAGATAGGGGACTGTGGACAAATTCCTTGACAACTCACCTGCCCACAAGGAAACCAGGAAATGAAAACAGCTGGAGCAGGGCAGAAAGATGACAGAAGCAACTGTTTTTTAGGGTGAGTTACATTTTTATTATATTATGGCTACAATTTATGCTCTCTTTTCAAAACTAAGTCCTCCCCTTATAATGTAACTGTGGTAATTGGAGCTCTTTCAACGGTGAAGAAATTTGGTACCATCTTTGCTACCTGAGTAGTCCCTATCACAGCTAAACTGTTTTATAGAGATGGAAGAAAAGTATGACTGCAGTGAAACTGAACCTACACCCCATGTGAAACCCAAAACATAAGCAATCAAAGCTGTGTTTTGCCATGGAAGTGCCTACAGTACAGGTTTACATCCACTCAATTTATATTGGTCATGGCTCACATTACCTCCCACACAGAAAAAGAGCTCAGGCAACAGAACACAGGCCAGGCCTGGATTCACAACCTCTATCAGACACCAATGAGTAAGCTTAGGCAACATGTGAAGGCAGACTTGGCAGATGAGATATGCAAAGGCTGTGTGTGCAATCCATGGTAAACCAAATAACCAGCAGCAGTGGTATAACCAGTAGAGCATGTCAGAGCTCCCACTCCTTCAGCCAAATACTTTCTCAGATAATAAATAAACACACAGTACACAAATTGACTGGTTTTTCAAAGGTGTAAACAATACYAGAATTATTAGGCAGACAAGAACTGGTTTTAAGCAAACATCATGGTTTTCAGGCTTCCACAGAGCTTCTGATGATTTTCAGGAGCATTGTCGAGCAGTTTAGCACAACTAATCAAACACTCTCAAGAAATCAGAAACTCAGTCAAAAACAATAGTTACAAAAAGTGCTATCAAACTGAATCTTTCAGCAATTTTCAAAACAAAACTAAATTTAAGAAGTCACATGCAATCAATGACTTCATCATTGCCAATTATTTTTTTTTAGTCCTCGAGAGCTTGTTTTGAGTTGGCTTTTTAATTTTTTCTTGGTCTTAAGACTATTAATTTTCTCATTTGTAAAATAAATAATGATCAAAGGAGTCTCAAAATGCTTTACATGGATTCTCACTACTCACGGAAAGAGACACATTGAATTCTAGCAAGAGGAATGCAGGCAAGTTACTTTTAAGTGGAAGAAGAGTAGAAAAATTAAGGGGAAAAGGGTGTTCTCTCCTTTATACACACACACAAAAGCAGTACCAGAGTATTTTCATTGAATGCATGGGTTATTTGTCTCCTTCCCCAGCTGTGCTGTACCTTTTATGTGCTTCTTGCTTACTGCGACACTCTTCACAGTAATACTTGTATTCACTGCACAGAGTTTCTGTGTTGCTGAAACCCCTGAGAAAAAAAAAGAAACCTGTAAATACTCATTTTTATATGAAATATCCACATAAATGTACAGTAGCAGCATAACTTAATACACTTCAATCTACATAAGGTAGAACTGGCAGCTTATTTCCTGCTTTCTGGGTAACAGGTAAGGGCAAATCACAAAAATTTGGATTTTTGTGCCTACCTTAAGCAGTGAGTGATTGAAGTATTCTGCTCCACATCAACTGAAAGGTCTAGGAAGTCTTCATCCTTGCTGCTTACCTGCATGAAAAGAAGACCCAGTAGAACATAGTTAAGACAAATAATACTAATTTACCTCTGTTTTTCAGTACCACTTTCTATTGACAGAATGCATCTTTTACCCTATAATATCCTTTTAAAAAATTTTGCAAGTGGCCTTTCTATTTCAGAGATTTGCTGTATTTTCTCTTTTTTTTCAGGAAGGGTGAAGTGTGTATGAGTCTCTGGGTGTATATAATGCCAGTTGTCATTATGCTGTGATTTCAGATCAACACTATTCATGCCAAGTTTCTTCTACACCTCAGATTTTTCAAAAGAACAGAATCACTGTGGTTCTTCTGCTTAGTGCTCTCACTTCTGCTCTTCTCTGACTCTCTTGAACTGAAAGTTATATATTTGCATGTCACAGTGTACCCAATAAGCAGTATTAATATTTTGAAGCCTCTTCCAGGCTAGACTCATATTCTTAAAGGAGCAGCAGAGATTTGGCAAACTAGAGCTTGAAGCTTGGTCTGACAGAGGCAGAATAGCAGCCAATTCTCACAAAAATTGTAAGAGTAACAAGAAAGTAAACCAGAACATTCTAGAAGCGGAAAATAAGCTCCACCACAAACCCTGACAAATGATGAAAAAATCCACAGCTGCCCTGAAAACCAACTATGCTACTGAAGTTTTAAAAACCAGTTATGTGCAACCTTAGCTTTTGCCTGCTAGTGTGTCCTCTCTCTATCTAAATATTCTCAATGTCACCCATGACAATGGTCTCTGCCTAGATACAGAAGTAAATACTTTTAGAAAAGATATCTGGCTGCAGTTTTTTGACTGAATGCATGAAAAGTGAAATGGCTACAGGGAAATAATGTAAGTTGATTCTTTTAAACATTTGAGATTTATGTTCCCTTTTCAACTCAGAATGGACAAAAAAAAACAAGTAGAAATTTGTTCTCTGATAATTAAGAGATGAGAAACACACAGCTCCTAAGGGCAGCATACATGGAGAAAAAAAGAAAAAGGCAGATGGTCAAGACAACCATATTTGAGCATTAAAAATACAAGGCAAATCCAAACCCAGGAAATTAAGTTGCAAGCTTCTGTTAACACCTGTGAGAAGACTGGGCTCCCACTGTTCTGTCCCTAGTCTTTCCAAGAGTTAAGTGTGCATGTCAAAAAACACCACTAAGTCCGTACACATAATTTCTACTGCAACATTCAGATGCTCAAGTGTAATGTTTATACTTTTAGAGAGATCACAGAACACATATGGAAAACTTCCAGAATGTTTAGAGTGGGAAAAAAAAGCRACCCGCATCTTCAGTGTGCTGCACACTTCCTGTATTCAGGGATGTATTATGGTTTAGTTGCATGGTCAATTCTTCAAAATATCCCTTTGCAAATCACTCTTGGAATTATCAAACCTGCATTTATAACACTAGGAAGTCTGGTGGAAATCATTGTAACTGGGGACTAGGAATGGCTCAGAAAAAAAAAAAATCAGTTCTAGAAAGTACTCTGCTGCTGTGGTCTCCAGCTAGGACAGCTGGAATTAGGAAGTCATGTGATCAGTGTTATTCAGACATGCAATTACATAATTCTTCCGCTTTTAGTCTAATCAAAGAAAATTACATGAAACAATACAGATTTCACAGACAGCTTTATCCCACACAAAAGCTGTAACGGCAATGGAGAGGAGGGAAGGGATGTGTTCTACTTGGTTAAAAAGAGATTGGTACTGAAAACAGAAGTTTGCAAAAGGACAATTTCCATTCTCTGTGATAAAATGTCCTTAAAACACCTCACTCAGGTTAGACAGCATAGTGCACTTAGGATCATGAGGAGCCACTAAAGGCTTCATTGCAAGAATAGCCAAGTGGATTTTTTTCCATTTATGTTGGCGATTTATAAATTGCTATTCTTAATTTTAAGATTCTTTAAGCCTTAGTATTTGAACAGATTTTTCTAACATGAACTCATACAATTTTAATTWAAAAAAAATTAAAAGCCACTCTGGAGTCTTATCAGTCACCCCCCCACACTTTTTGTAAAGGTTCTATTTCAAAAAAACATCACTAAGCTTCTCAGACTACAATCAGCAGTGCTATATATTTCAATCATCTATAGAATGAAAAAAATGATGGGCATGATCAAGAAAATCTCAGCATTTGCAGGATGGAGCCCTGATGTGCTCAAAAAGCTGTCTGAGTGCTCCAAACAGGAACATCTGAGTAATAGTGAGGACTTTGGATGTTTCAGAGCTCTGGCTGAAGAGGATGGTGTGCTGTTCCCACGTCAAGGACATCATCTGCACCCACACAGCTCAGCTGTGCTCTGATGACCGAAGCTGCACAGAACATAAAGCTCAGAAGGCTGACACTCACAGAATCCATTATTTCTTATACTTGGGGATTTCACTGCCAATGTGAATCTGCTCACTGGCAAAAGAGCTCTTGCAGCTATAGACTGCCATGTGAGCTAAAACAGAGTGTAGTTTTAAAAGAAGCTAAAACAAAGTGTGTGACTTATCTTGGTTAAAAAAAAAAAAAAAAAGAGAGAAATGAAAATCGAGCAGAGCTAAAGGCTCTGTAGGACTCATATAAGAGAGAAAACTGGGGTTTTCCTCATTGCCTTCTCTCAGTCCAAAGCAGAACTGAGCCAAAGAATTTTATGCCTTATAGAGTCATTTGAACCCAAGAGCAAGATCATCACCTGGAGACTGATATGGTGGTTTTGACAATTTCCTGTATTTCTCTGTAGAAGTACTGGCCACATTTAGCTGTTTGAAATTTAATCTTGGTGAAGCCAATCATAATACTTTCTGGTTTACTGTTATTCTTCCTTAAACTATGAGAGAAATCCATAAAACCAATTAACTTGTAGATAGTTTCTATAAATTAGTCATAAAATTTACATTCACTTCATCATTCTGCCTCTATCAAGGAAGGGTGAAAGCATTATAAAGAGAAACCACATTAAAAACATGTAAAGACAACTTACAATCCTTTTGTAACATATTGATTTAATAAAGTGGCTTGATTCACAACACAAATCTTTGTTAAAGAATCATATCTACGTTCCTTATACTCCATACTTAAACTGAGGATGCATTTTTAGACAGTTTAGTTTTTATCTTTAATATGGGCTAACGAAACAGTGCATCTGGAAGGATGCTCTTTTCCACAACTAGAACAACCAAAATCAGAATAAAATTTTGCTCATTTTAGGAACACTAAGGGGGTTTGTCCTATTAGAAGATAATGACTGTCAATTTCAGCAAAGACATATGTAATGCTTTATATTTAAATATGCAATAATTTTCCAATTTAAATTAAAAATATACTATTAAAAATATAGGGCTATTGTCATTAAGAAGCAGTAATTCATCCACTATTGTAATCTTGTACATGAGGTATTTCCAAGTACTCCTAACATTTTACCTTGTATTTCTAAACACAGACAGAATCTAAATGCCAACAGCTCCTAATAAGCATCAAAACAATCATATATACTCAGAATTTTTAAAAATAAGACACTATTCACAGTAATATTGCCCATTTAATGTGTCCAATTGTGCTTCTAAGTGCTCATTTCCAGGTCACTGTGTTTTAGAGACAAGCTAACATACTAAAAAGACAGAAACTGATAAAATAGTTTCCAGATTACTTTGATTATTATATTGTTCAGCAATAGCTGAATATTTCTATTAGCTACAGCTAATAGAAAGAAAAGATAAGTAGTGTTAGTAGAATTCTCAAAATTGTGACAGACCGGATAACTAATAAAATATGCTGGCAAAGAGCATATCAGTGTTTTAAAATTGCATTAAGGATGGTACCTAGATCAAAATTCTGACAGCAGTAATTCATAATGCCTCCAATAATGAGGAAAGGTAATGATGCCAGTTGTGCCAAAAGACTAAACTCATGTTTCAAGGAAAAAAAAAAAAAAAAGAACAGCTCAAGAACTAGAAGGGAAACAATTGATAGTTGCCAAGAAATACTTATTAGGGTGGGGAAATCTGCCAGAAAAAAATATGGTAGCGTAGAATGAGCACCTAAATTACTCATAGTCTGCAGTTACATTATATGTGACATTATGAAGTTATTTTCTTTGAAATAAAAGAGATGGATATTTCTAGAAGACTGAGAAAATTACATAAGAAATATACAGATTTGATTAATTCCTGCCTTCCAACGTCATGCTGACATATCTGCATTACCTAATGAAGTTAAAGAAAGTTGGCATGAAGTTATACAAAAACCACAGTTATTTAGCTTTTTACAATCTCTAAGGAATAGGCCATGACAGAATTACTGTAATTTTAAAATTGTGCTTTTACTCTTTCTCAAGCTCGTAAAATCCAATTTTAAGTTTTTATGAAATATATTCTTTCTCTTATCACGGAACTTCTCAAAAATATTTTAGTATCGCATACTCAGAGAAATTTTATTTCTCAGGGTGTAGTATGAGAAGAATTCCTGTGGACAGACATTTAAGGAAGGACTACTTTTCATTAACATGAAGGTATGTTTTTTGAGAATCCCAGTCTACTACCAAAGTGCCAAGAGCCAACCATTAGTACCTTGATTTCAACGGCTTTAAATTTAAAAACCAGAAATCCGTGGAAACTAATCCATAATGCTTAATTATGAGATGTATCAGTAAGCACAACACTAAGTTATTTAGACATTAAATCTGAGAAGAACCTCGCACCCTTAAATCACAGAGTTTATTTTGTTTAAGAATACACCACTTTAGGATTTTCTGATCTAAATTTTGATTATGATCACACTGACAAAAAAATCCAATTGGGCATTTTCCTAATATTGACCAAATGTCTCTTCCTACAATTCATGCAGGAATTATTACAATTATTACAATTCGGCTGCTGGAATGTTCTTACTAACAAAGAAAAAACACAAACATTCACACAACTATAAAGATCACTGAAGAAAGAAATTAATATCTTGTTCTGCAGGGATAAATGAACCGTGAAGCACGCAGCTCTACAACATGGCAGTGTTGGTGTTTACAAAGCACACGAGAACTTACAGTTTCACAGGTAAGACACCTGGTTTCATTAGTTAATGTTCCCTGGAAGATCTCGTGCACCCAGGTGGGGTCTGGGGGGCTGTTGCTCTCACTGTCCATGTTGCCATTGGGCAGGCGCCCGTTCTGCTTCTCCTGCTTCCTCTCCTCCTGCAAGATGTCCGCGATGGTGTTCAAAAGGTAGTTCAGGAACTCATGTGCATCCTGCTGCATGTAGTTATCAAACAGTTCTGCGAGATAAAGCACAAGGCTTACTAACTGATCAGTTAGTGCTGTGCTACAGAAAGGTTTTTAACAGAGTCAGACTTCAAAACCAGTCCTTGATTTCACATCTTGAATCATTCACGGCAACACAACACCAACCCGAAATGCCTACTTGATAAACTAAGCCAAAAAAATAGGAGGGGGGAAGAGGGGACAGCAAGTCAGCTTGCACTGACAGAAATCACTCATCTGATTGGAATTACTTGAAAACTGAACCATAATGCAAGAAAACCAGGGCACAATTCAATGGCTTAAATACAGGTGTATGTGGGGGGCTGCCAGAACTGGTACAGGTCATTCTGCCCAGCCTCCAGATGCCACTGGTTCTCCTACAGGGGCTATGCCATCTCTGCCGAGCTTAGGTCAATGTCTTAGATAACACAGATTCAGTAATAGTCACTTCTTTTCTCTCTGASCAGGAATTGCTAAGAGGAAATTTATCTGCCTATTTAAAAAGCATTGTATATCCTGAGCTTGTATCATGCAAGTCTTTTAATGTGCAATTATTTCACTTTGCTGGCAGCCCAAGAATGTTCTAAGAGACAGGTCTTCAGTGTACAGGAGTGGACAGATGAATGAAAAAGATACTCAGTGAAGTTCAAGTTTTGAAATGTATACAGGCACTCCACGGAAGCTTTACAGTCATTCACCAGATGGCATCCAGGAATAAACTTCAAACAGAAAAAAAGGTCTAAGGTTATTAGCTAAGTAGGGAAACCCTGATGCTAATCTAGGTCATTTGGAGAGGTTAAGTAGTGCAATAGGTCAGGCAAGAGTAGGAATCATGTAGTTTATTTAATGAACTACTACACTATTTTTGAGACAAGTGAGTTCAATCTAGCCAATTGCAAGGTCTTTATTTAATCAAGTAAATCAAGGCAGGGCAAGAGCTACAAGTCTCTTGAGGTAAAAGACTTCAGAGATTCTTCACAGTGTAGTACCACAGGCCTGTCAGGGCTTTGTGCCCAGTCAGTAATAAGCATTAACTACAGCAAAGTGAAAGCTACAGATTGCTCATTTTACAATTAAAAGAACTTTATGCAAATGTAACAGTACACCTCCAGCTGACTTCAAGCCAGCAGCTGCTTCCCAGGCAATTAAACTTTAAGGTCATTAATAGAGAAACACAGAATTGCTTGGGTTAGAAGGGATCTTGAAGATCACTGAGTTCCAACTCCCCTGCTCTAGACAAGGATCTCTTCCAACAAGACCACCTTGCTCAAAGCCCCATCCAACCTGGCCGTGAACACTTCCAGGGATAGGCACCCACAGCTTCTCTGGGCAACCTACTCCAGTGCCTCACCACTAYCACAGTTGATAATTTCTTCCTAATCTCTAATCTAAACCTGGGCTCTTTCAGTTTAAAGCCATTTCCCCTTGTCCTGTCACAGGCCCTTGTGAAAAGCTCCTCTCCAGCTCAGAGATGTACAATACATCCATGCTGTATTCAGACATTGCAAATAAAGATGGAGCAGCAGCTTTGGTGTCTGGAATACATTAAGACGGTGTCCTCAGTTATCACCCTGGTATAGCTGGATACTGACTGAAGAGACTCTAGATTGATGTTGCACATCTACCGGCTCTTAAACTAACTCTCCTTTAAGGCTCAAAATTATAAACCCTTACAATGAGCACTTAGCATATATGATACCCATGTAATTGCAGCCTGAATGTAGCTATTTACTTGTACAAAAAGTGGAGTATCATCATTAAAAGAGGCCCAAAACTACAAGGGTTGAACTTCTGCATCTGACTTCTCTACTGAAGGTTTTCCAATTGCCTTGCTCTACATAGAATTTTAGTGGCATGACATAATTACACATTACAAAGAACACTTTCTATAATGAACTTAATGGCTCCTGTGGTTTGCTTTCTGCTTTCCATCTGAATGATTCTCTGCATTTGTTATAATGAACTGTTTCTGTAAATGTATCAAACACAAGCACACTTACCCAAGGATATGTGCCAAAGRAGGGAATGAGTTTTCTGCTCTGCACAGGCAAGTGATTGTACAGCACCCAAGAGCTTTTTTTTAACAATATCATTACAGCTCATGGAGTGTATTTGCTGGAAAAGCCATGTCAAAYTAGGAATGTCACCATAATATTTTATTTCTTGTTTTTACTACAGAGATAGTCATCATTAAAATGCTTTTTCAGTCTGTATGYATGGTCTTGGAAAAGACTGCAACAGTATGAACACATCTATTGCAGCAGCATAAGTATGGTACCTCATACAGTTTATTTAAATACAGTAATTACTCCTTAAGGAAAAAAGTATATTTTTATAAAAATGTATCCAAATTGAATAGCAGATTACAAGGCTTCATTTATATTTTAACATCAAATAATTTTCTAGAACATTCTAATGAATTAGCCCTGCAGATAAGAAACAAGAAATGTGAAAAATCCCTAGAAATCTTTTGAAATTTAAGATAATGATGAGAGTCAAAAAACAATTTGCCAAAACTACTTAGTAGTTTTAAAAGAAGGTCAAGTTACATATTGCATAAATTCTAGGTCAATTTAAAAAGGCAGGGGGCTTTAATCTAGATTCCTACGGGCAAGTCTTTCCATAGACTCAGTTTGGGAGACTGATTCCTCCATTAAAAAAAAAAAAAAATTTAAAAACAAAGAACAAAGATTTTACAATGAATTTTGATTATAAATATCAAACTCCCAGAGAAACAAAACTAGCAAGAAATTTCATAAGCACATAACGACAATATGACAATACACTTTAGCTCTATTTGAAGAGACAGAAACAAGGATTCCCCCTCAAAACTGCTCCAGGGTTACACCCTTATCCTGGGGCCACCTCTTGTTTATACTACAGCACCAAGAGCACTTTCTATATAGGCACTCTGCAGAGCACAAATACAGACGCATTTAGCTGGCATACACTATGTCAGCTTCAGAAGTAAATCATAATTGCTATAATTGCTACACGAGAAAAAGAAAAAAAGAGTTACCATTTTCTTTCCGTAATCTTGTTATAAATTTCTTGGGAGGTATTACTCCAACTTTTTTCTTCTGGGTGGCTATACTGTGGAAGAGATCAGCTAAGCATGTAAGGAGATTCTCTTTTTTTCTCGGCTGACTCTTGTAGGCTAAGACTTTGTCTCGAAATGGTCGACAAAAATAAAGTGCCTGGAGAACTGAATTGCAGTAGCACGTGTTCCCGAACTACAAAATAAGAGAGAGATCTGTCAGTTTGCATGGCATTACTGGAGACAGGTAAAATTAATTCCAAGCTGTGAGAGAGTGCATAAGCAGGGGCCAACTTTCTGTAAGTCATTTCCTCCTGACTTTAAGGTAGAAAACATATTGATGTTGCACAAAGGATTACCAAGTACACTGTATGTAAGTGCATGAAACACAYAGGCTAATTTGGACAACACTATTTAATTTTGTCTCACTTAAAATTTAACTTATTGGTAATATTTTACATCTATTTGGGTCAAAATGTTAAAAAAATACCCCCAATGTCACAAGTCCCAAAATATGCTCAGGTAAAAATATCTGTCTACCACACATCAGTCACAACAGCAACGAACATGCACAGCATGACCTTGTASTGCAAAGAAATTCAGCTGAAAATGGAGAGTGCCTCACACACTTCAGGAATTAGATTCTCCAAATCTTAACAGCTGCCATCAAAGTCCAAAATAATGACTTTAACCTGCTCCTACATTTTCAGTTCTCATTCCAGGGTGACAAGATTTGTTTAAGGAAACTCCTGAATGCCAATGTGACATGGCCTGCTTAGGATTCCAAGCTATGGCAGTTGGTAGCTTGAAATCAGGATTGCAGGGAAAAGAGAACACAACTGGGTTGTGCACACTTTGAAGGAGACAAGCCACTGGACTGAAAGAGGAAAGCAGAATCAGCAAGAAAAGCATTCATAACCCACTTTGTACCAGTGACACCTCAAGTGGGACACTCCAGATGTCCCMCTTTCTCAGACTCCTTTAGGCACCYGAGGTCACTGACACTGTCTGCAGCTCACCCCAGCACTGCAAACATCCCCACCACTCCTGTGAAGGAGTTGTGAGCCATCAGTGGATAAAGCTATCCTAATTTTATGCTGCCACTCTAATTTTAAGCTGCCCTCCTCCTATAGTGGAACCTATTATCCAACACTGAAAGTGTAGGAAAAATCTTTACAAGGCCCTCAGCAAGTAATCACACCCTTCAGCTGCAGTCACACAACCTGCAAATTGAAGCATGCACCTATTGCACACATTCTGTAAAATGYGGAAATAACATTCAGATTTATGTTACACAGAGATAGCAGCACATATTGGTAGCAAATTCTGAGAGTTTATTATTGTGAGGGGGAGAATTACATAGCAAAGACTGCCTTCAGAGATATTTTAAGAGCAGGTTCCTTCAATAGAGAAAAAGAACTAAAAGCTTCCACATCTTAGAAATAACAGAGAAGTAACTACTTTTTGCTCACTCCCAATTAAGACAAACAAGAGCACCATGCAATTTAATTACAAAACTTAAAAATTAATTACTTTCCTCTATTTTAACAAATGAAATACGAAGAACTACTTTCTAAATAACCAGACACACTCAAAGAATAAGTAAGAAGCATATTTTAAAAAATATTAAGATGTCATTAAGGTATCCATATTAAAAAGTGATTAATTTAATATCCATTATTCTTCTTTATTTAAGCTAGGAAAATGCTTATATTAGCTTCTTTGTGGTCCAAATCTGCAAATAAGTCAATGAACTTAAGAGGAAAATTGGGGCTTTTTACCTTAAAGGAAGCTGATGAAACTACACAGTAGCTTAAGTCAAAACATTTAATATTGTAAGCTGTTTAGGAGTTTATAATTAGAAACRGCCATAAAAAGAGAACTACATTAAAGTGCTAAGAAAGTTTGTAAAATTTAATCAAACTGGAAAACTGCTAAAATTTCTACAGCAAGCGTCAAAAGATGAAAAGCAAGCAAATTAGAATTTTCATAAGATTCCAATTTTAAAAAGGAGCAGTCTGATGATAAATTAATTAGAATGGCAACCATGCGGTGAGAGACAGACAAAATATGAAGACCTCAGAACACTGAACAAAATTCAGATTAATTTAATATGAATGTATGTTAACCTACATTCCTGTGAGTATGAAATAAAAGCAAGCAGATTAAGTTCCTAAAAGGCTTTCTCCAACCAGATTCTGAAACACAGCAGGCAACAGGAAAATGTTTCAAAGCAAACTCCTGAAGAAAATTTAATTAGCTCACATTTGTTTTATCTCTAAAGCATCAGTCTTTACCACTTCAAAACTCAAAATAAATAAATAAATAAATTTTTAAATAAATGCTTCCAATCATGAAAAATATTTATCAGGCTGTACCTGTACKAAGCAACAAGTGGGAAATGGTTGGGAGGTTTCTAGACTACGCAACTCAATCTGCTAATGGACAAATGCTGGTCTTACCACCAGTATTACTTCAGTTCCCAACTTTAGAGAAACACCCAACACCTTGCTCCAGACTCCCCAGGCTCCCACCACCCACTCTCCCTCTGCTTTCTAATCCTGGACCTTCAGCACTGGGCTGGGCTGCCAAGAGACACCTTCCTCCTCCTCCTCCTCCCCACCCCAGCCAGCACTGCCTCAGAGCCACAACAGCTGGGAGTGCAAGCCCTGCACTGTGGGACTTCATGCTTGTCCAGCCTGCCTCAGAACAGCAGCAGAAAATGTAAAAAGACGTTGTTGGGACCATCTTACACTGTGCATGACTAAGAGATGTAAAAAACCCCACATTTTTTCGTTTTATAAATTTGTTCTGTTCTTCTTGTTTCCCTTCTCGAAAATACTGCATTCATTATGTTTTACACACACACACACACACACACCTCATCTTGTTCTCATTTAAATTCTGAAAGCAAAGTCACAACACCCAAACCTATGCGGAAAAATGAGACAGTAGCAAAACAAAAACACTGCACACCCATGAGCATCTTTAATCTTATAGCTTACTCTTCTGATGCACATACAACTGGGAAGAAATGTGGCTGTTGAACCCCATTCTACAAAGAGATTTAAAACGACTTAGATCTGTTTGGAACACTGTCTTTGAGCAGCTCTGGGGTTCCTCCCAGCTCTGAAGCACTGGCAGCTCTAACAACTTTTCATTCTTGCAATGGTCCATTCCAGTGAAAAGGATTTCTCCAAAACACACGGATCCACTGCAAGAGACTGAATAACCAAACCTTCTGCTCTAGAAATCTGGTAAACTGCTGAAGAGTTTTCAGAGCAGCTCTCTGAGATTAAAAATCTTTATTTCATCCTCACTGGATAAAATGATTGATGTAATTTGTGAAGGACATAGATTCGAACAGTTTGCATTACTGCCCTGAAGAGGGAAAGAAGAGTGATAAGCAGACTTGATGCTCCTGGTTGTCCAGATGCACGGGACATCACACTCCTAATGCTTTCATTACCACATATCTGAGATACCTCCTGCTGATTTAGTGAATGATATTGTCCCTTCAAGTCTAAGCCAAATTTTCCATTTCCATCTGGTTTTCCATATGTTTCCAATAATTGCCCTTTCTTAGGTCTTCTTTTACCTCTCCAATTGCTCTTTCAGCACACCCTCTGAACAATCCCTAGATTCTACCACAAAGCAGGAAAAGAGTTAAGACAGGGCTTTTGCCTCCTCCTCTTTCATGCTACATCTGGAAAATTGACAGATCTCTATTTCAGGATGTCATCTTTATCTAAAATGCTTTTCTGCATTGCAGACACCTCAAATGGCCACCTATCACACAGTTAGAAGAAAGCCACTGACTTCCACATTATTTCCCTTTTCCCCATTACCCTGGAGAAAGTTAGGACAAACAAAATCAATAAACAAATTAGGAAAACTTAGCAGTAAATGTTAATAAGTCTCCAGGAGATTCACTTTCTGTAATTGCTACAAATAAAATAGAGAAATCAGTGAAGGCAAAAACTGTGATTTCTATCACTTCTCAATCTAATAGTACTAATTTGTTATCTAATTATCTAGTATTTCTTTTCATTATCTCTGTCATTCTTTCCAGTCATTGGCCATAGTTAGTTACTTTCACTTTTCCTGGCAGATTTACATGCTGCAAGTTTATTACACATTTATGGTATGTATGTGCTGYGCTAGTAAACACAACCTGCAGAACAGACCTGAAAATCATTCAGGCATCAACATCACTGAATTTCCTTCGCCAGCCACTGTACCTGAAAACCAGCACCAGTGTGCCATAAACATAATGATATCCCATTTTATTATTTGTTACAATTCAAAGAATTTTAGCCCATAAAATTTTGTTCTTTGAAGCTAAAATAAGCAAAATTCCTGTAGTAGAAAATTAAAAGCACTCATATTGTAGCTGCCTGCCTCTTAAATGAGTGCAATGACAGACACCCACTCAAATTTCTACTCCCCTCTGAGTAAAAAAAGCCAGAATTTGTTGATCTTCATGACATATTAGGAAGATTGTCCTTTACTGAACCTTCTCCTAAGGGCACAAACTATGTAAAACTTTAAGTTTAGATGTACAATACAATTTCACCATTAAGTCTTAAATCCTCTCTGGACTTGAACAAGAAATTAGGAAAACAGTTTATCTGTCAACAGAGTAACAGATTTGAGAAACCCTGTCACTGGAAAAATGGAAAGTCTCAGTTCTGCTGCAGAACTGCCAGGCATTAACAGTGAAACTGCTGCATTTCCTCTTCTGAGAGAAGTAATGTGGCATTCAGGGGGGATTTCAGCTTTCATGAGAAAGGAAAGAAATCACTGGAATTTAAGTGATGGTGTTTTGAGAGGCATGGAAGTCAGCTTGTCAGTGTTTATTGACTCCACAGTGCATGCTCAGATTGCAGACTCTCAAACCAGGTCAGTGCTAAGCACCTGGAGGGAGAGACACGTTACAGTACCAGGACAACATTTAAATAATCAGTTCCATTAAAAAAAGCAATGGAAGAGCTCTTGTTAAATCAACCTGTTTGAACTATGTCGTTTCTGAAGCCCAGTTAATTTAATATTTCACATCGGTATAATTAAATTTCTAACAAGATATATTTTTCATCAGTAATATCAGAAATTAAAGTTTAAATCATTCCTTAAAACTAATTATTGATCCAAACAATCCAATATATTTTTTTCTGCTTTCCTCTTTGGGCTGCTGTAGCATTCACATTCTCCGAAAAATCCCTTCGCCCAGGATTTTTCTCCTGGGAAGCTGAGAAGCCACAGAGAAAAAATAAAMCAATTATCATCTCATTTAATTCTCCTGTGTTTTGCTCATCTAGAATGTGTTTAAAGATTGTTTACCCACAGGTGATTGTTTCATTGAATTCTAGTGAGTTGTTTTGTCTCATTGGCYTATCAGTGCCAAACTGTGTTGATACTCTGGAGAGAGTCACAAGTTTTCATTATTATCTTTTTAGCATTGTCTAAGTATTCTTTCTTTATTCTTTGGTATAGTATAGTTTAGTATTCTTTAATATAATATAGTATCATAAAATAATAAATTAGCCTTCTAAGAACATGGAGTCAGATTCATCATTCCATTCATCAGAACACCCTGCAAATACAATAGGCTGTGTTTTGTTTTTTATCTTAATATAAGTAGCAGATATAAATACTTCCTAGCATCACAGTCTTCCACAAGATTTTTTTTCTTTTAATGTATTTATTTTACTTAATTGGCATATTATGAATAACAAGCTACACATTTTAAATAGCCTTCTTTATGACTTACACACTTTAATAACATGAAAGCGATGCAAAAATTACCCTACAACTGATAAAACAAAATAAAAATATTCAATAGAGAGCCCATTTCAACAATTCAGTAGCATATTTCAACAAATACACAAAATACTGAAACACATCTCAATAGTATGACTATTCAGTGATTATATCTTCCAGAATTTTAAGTATTCACTCATCCCAGTCTTGTTTAACCAACCCATTCCTGTCCTTCCAAAGCAGTAAGTTACGGTCTGAGACTCACATTAACCAAACCAAAGTAGTGCTCATTGACTGGAAATTGCTCCGGACCAATCTCTTTCTCCAAAGCTGAGGCATTGGCGCCCTAGGAAAAAATCAAAGGCAGCAAAATATTAGTGGGGCAACAGTGAAAGTAGCTGAGGAAAAAAGTTTATCAGCAAGAATAAACAATCAAAACCAACTAACCATCCATAAAAAAAACTTTGCAAAAACACTTCATTACAACGAAAAATTACCTTGAGAGATGTTTCCAAATATGTGCTGTTCTAMACCTCTCAAAGTTACACAGTTTTTATGTATTTTCATGCAATTACACTGTTTCAATGTACTTTACTTATTATTTCCAGAGTCAAATTACTCTAGTAATGCTTGCACTAATACAGGATGCAAAGCAGGTCATACAMGGCCAACTGGTCAGCTCCTTCTAAGAAACATAATTTTCATACTGTAAAGCACATTCCATAAAAAGTTAAGAAATGCAGATTGTTCACAGGAAGCAAAGAGACTGGTCTGCTTCACCTACACTGAAAATAGAAGTTGTTCAAAGTGTTTTGCTAAATGCCTTGTACTTTGTAAAGCTAAAAGAAAATGCAGTACAGCTAGTGRTGGTGTGCATTACAAATGCTGCAGSCTCTGCCCAAAAAAATCTGTYGGGTCTGATCCTCAAAAAGAAGTCAGAGAATGTGACTTCGGTTACTCTGTGGCTGTTGACTGAACTGCTGCAGTAAACACTGTGTTTCAAAGAAAAGCATTGTTTTCTTTTTTATTTAGAGACAGAAAAGCTTGTATACTGCAAAATTCAAAGGAAAAAACCCTAGCTTTGGATAAGCTCTTACACTGATTGCTTTTAGAGAAATGGAAATGTATACAACTTTGCACTCAACAAAACTGGTATCTATATATTTATATCCATTTATATATCCTCAGTGAGACTAATACATGAGCATGAATATTCCAGCAGGYCTAAGTGCAGCTAAAATAGAACATAATACACAGCAAAGAACCTTAAAACCAGGTGCAACTCCATCCCAGCTAGTTCATTTTTTACACCAAAGATACAGCAAATAGCCATTACACAGCATATTACAACAACTAAATGACATCAAAATCATGCACCAAAAACAGCACACAGGATTGCACAGATTAATTACAGACAGGGAGAAGTGAAACAGAATGAATATTAGAACTGGGTAAAAAATGTATTAAATTAAAATTAAATGATGATGTGGTATTGTACTGCAGAACTTTACACAAACTACCTCAGCAGCTCTGAAACTGGAAGCACCTGCTCAAAGGCCCATGAGGAGTAACGATTTTAACCAGAATAGGGTAAAAGCCAGGAAAACTCCATGCTTGACACACCGCAGCTCTGCTCCATTCACAGCATAGCCCTAGCTGCTGTCACCAGTCACATCCCCTCCAATTACCCAGTTTGATAAAGCCTCTCCTTCCCTGAGGATTTAGCTGCAGGGCTTATTACTTGAGAAGGTGTTTTCAAATGGAGATTATAGTGGTGAGGAAAAGGGGTATAAACCTTCATTTAAGATTAAAGCACTTTGAGACTCCGAATATTTTGTTTTGCAGCCTTATTTAAATGCACCCACAAGCTCCAGCAAGGTGAGTATTACAAATAAACTAGGAAAAAGAAGGAACTGTGGGGGACTTTTACGCTATTGTTAAAATCTCTACCTCTTTAACAATAAATTCAAGAGCAGGTTTAAGGAAATTCTTTCTCTTTTCAAAGCTAGGGTGGAGTAGCGACTCTACTCCATCTTTGAAAGGTAAATATTATGATATAAACATTGATGTTTCTGTTTGTGCAGACCTGAACACTGTATTTAGTTTTGTAGCACAATAAAGATCTGACTTGGCAATAAGAAAGACATGCTGAGATAGCACCAGATCGTCACGGTTTTCTGATTACTCAAAGAAGCTTCATTCAAGGCTCAGACTTTCACATGACTTCAAAGCAKGGCATCATCTGCGTTTAAATGCAGTTGTTTATGAATGTTAGTACAAACCAGCACGGACGTTTTACAACAATGTAAAACCCCCCGAGCTACTCAGATTTCCCTTAACAGCCCTCTTTTTGTCTGTCWTAAAGGATGCTATCTCTCCCTCCAAAGTAATCATCTATACTGTGCACAGTGTATTGGTTGCAAAGAGCAGAAATACAGCAAGAGTACACTAAAATGCCTGTTCACAACTGACCCATAAAAGCTATTTTAAAACCTAATTATCTCTTGCTTCAAAGTGTTTCCCAGTCATGATTACAGTCCACATCATCAGTCCCAGCTGACCCTTGCATTATGCAAACACAGATGTGGGGGGGAGCACTGCAGCAGCACCAACTATTATGGTACTGTATCATCTCTTGGACATGAGGACACAGGAGGTTTAGGGCAGAAGTGGGAGTGCCCCTCTTTTCATCAGCCAAATTGGAGTTACTGGACTTGGGAACCAGACCTGGGAAATTTCAGGCTGTGCTGTMTGCTGTGGAGTAGAGAATTTATTCCTCTGCCACTTAACTGGGATCCCCAGGGAAAATTCCCCAATAAAACTCTCTTTTTTGGGGGGCTCACTTAATAACAGATACAACAGGTGTTCAGTCTCCACACTGTGAGCTGACTTTGATATTACACAGGGAACAGAAAGGAACATCATTAAGTTTGGTCAGCACATCCACCTCCAATTTCCCTTGTTCTTCTGCGGGGAAGCACACATGGTCATTATCTAGAAATGAGAAGCAACAGAGGCACAGCAGAAGTTCAAGACGATGATAATATTGCAGTAGTTCTGGGATTTACCACTTTTTGCATAGCATCAGTGTAAAACCTGTACAGCTGCACAACCAAGCAGTGCCTTACACTGACCCCCTTCCAGCGCAGACACAATAGTACAGGCAGAGAAAACACTCCTTTCTTATGGAAGAAGAAAAACAGTTTTAAAAGTGGAAGGTTCTGCAACTAAGGTGTGTTTACAAGAACAAAATACAAAATCAAGATTTGCTTTTTATTTGTTACTGCAAATTAACAATAATTACACAAAAACCCTCACAAACCTAATGAAAGTTAGGTGTAAAACTGAACTATTTCAGATTTCATCCTTCAAAATTATAAGTAACAGAACCTTTATTTAATCATGTTCAAATCAGTTAAATATTAATTGCTTTATCTCCTCTATCAAGCTAAAGAAACTCCTTGATTTATAAAATTTACCTTAAATGCTAATTTCTTAATGAAGAGATAAGAATCTGTGTTTATCATGGAAGAACCTTATTTTTTTTTTTAAAGTGCTTGAGTTTGTAAAAATTAACATATTTAACACTAACTAGATGAGGATTTATTTCAGTTTAGTGGAATCAAAGGCCAAGAAATACAGTGGAATAGGAATGTGTATTATCTTTGAAATGTGTATGGTTGTATTTTCCTGATTTTCATGTTTTACAAATATACATCATACCAAATTTCTAAAATAAATTAAAAAGCCCACTGATGCCATACATTTCAAAGGAAAAGGGCAGAAAAACAAAAAGCACAGACAAATGCAGATTTGGTTTTTTTGTTTGTTTATTTTTTCACTGGCTGAAACAATTATCATTAAATGCCATTTATGCATTTATGCCTTTTCCCACAGCCTCAGAGGCCACACTGCTGTAGTGTTTCATGTTGAACTAGTCCTTCTGAGACACCAACAGCTGACACAGGGATAAGATAACCGGAGCCAATCTGTAAAACAAATCAGTTGGTGCTTAGGATCTGACATACACACCTTGGGCTTCAGAGCATTTTTGCCAGATTAGTTACAGGCTGGTTTTGTGACTGAACACCAGCTGCAGCTGGTCTATGTTGTCTGATGTAGTTTCCTCCAAAAGTCATCTAATTTGTGCACTCTAAGACCGCTCCCTAAATGCAAACCAAAGCACGGTAAATTGGGATGCCACCCTACATTAAAAATACTGTCTCAAAACATGTCAGCAAGCAGGCAAACAATTGCAGTTTTAAAGTGTCCTACCTGCTCATTAGTATCCAACCTTCCAGGCAGAATTTCCCTTCCAAAGCCTTGATTCATAACCAGCCTAACGTGCTTGGAAGCTTACACGCCTTATTGGCCTTGGATAGGGGGGTTTGATCTATCCCTTTCTAGAATAAAGATCACTTGATAGCTTGGTGGGTCATCTTTTCAGTTGTTTAACACCTTTACCCTCTAATTTAACTAAGCTGTAAATTTCCTGAATAAAATCAGAATTTCACCTTCAAAACAATTTTCTTTTCTGAAAACTTACATTTGTCACCAGCATCCTGAAGATCCATTTCTCCCTTCACACATGCACTATGCTAGATCCTTCCCTACAATGCTCTCCACCTCACTCAAGAAGTAAGGTACAACAGTGATTAAAGGTGACTCAAATAACTAAACCACGTTGCACAGGTATATGTAAGCCAAATTTTTTAAACATGACCTTAGCTATAGGTAAATGAACCACACCACCACACAACACAGAACTATCACTCTTTCTGGTGACAAAAGGGCATTACAAGTAAAAGGGAAACTCAGTAATCAGGAATGGCAATGTTCCTGAACAAATGTAAAATTAATGGAATTATTTATAATTTGCAAAAATAAATCTGTACAGAAGCACTCACTAGTGCTTTCACTTTTTTTTTCTATTAGAGAGATTCTTCCTTGTCTCTGCAACTAGTGAAGATATACAGAATTTCACAGCCCAATGCACTAATTAATGCACTGTGACAGGAATTCTCTGCTAAAGAAGAGATGCACAATTCTACTCTTCCACTTACGTTTTATCAGAATACGTGAATGCATACATTTCTGTGTACTCACATGAATCAGGACTAAGAGCAAAGAGAACAGCTATCTTAAATCAGTTTATATTTGTTGCTTCAATGGCAACCAAAACAGAAACACAATTCTTTTGCTACTGTTTCTAGCCAGGCAGCAGCAGTGAAATATGAATGGGATTCAATAATCCTTGTTGTTAATTTCTTTGCAAAAGAACATGCATTATTAATACATTAAATATTTGGATAGTTTCAGTTAATGCTTTTTAAATAGTTCCAAATAGTGTTATTTTATTAATCAGTCTAAGACATAGTACTATATACTCTTATCATGTGCAGCTAAGACAAAAGATTTTCTGATATGAAGTAAAAACACCTCTGCCTGGGTAAGGGAAATTATACYGAAGCACAAAATAAATTTCTCTTCACATTTGGTATGTCTACMAAACCCATCTTTTCAGGCCCCACTGAACATTCACAATGTATTTTTCTTCAAGCAACTACATATACGTATGTAGCACTTCCTTGCACATGAAAGTGTGTGATGGTGTATCCTTCTGAGTACTGAAGTCAAAGACAAGTTAATATTTCAGAAAAATTAGACTCACCTAACTACCCAAAATGCAGGGCAAGCGGGGAAAACACATTTGCTCAATAGTTGTTTTTGATAAACTGCATCCTGTGGAGTGTTTCACATGCTTTTATTACTTACATAATTCTAGTTTCAGAAAACAAATATATTGCTCTTATAACTTCCCATTTTCATAGAATCAGAAAAATAATTTGAGATTATAAAAGATGGTAAAAAATGTTTTCCTATTCTGGTCTACTTATGTTAATACAACCTTCTGGCTTTACACTACAGAAAATATCTAGATTATTTTTTCCTCAACTGAAAGATCAGATAGATCTTACTGAAATAAACCATTGTTAAAAGCATTTTACTTTGGCAATCTTCCTAAGCCACAAAAACAAAAGTTAGCCCTTACACAGGGCTTTTATACACCTCTTCCCCTCAAGAAATTTAAATAGAAAAGCCCCTTTTGCCACATTTTTACAGAAGCATTCCTACAAGTTTAAATGCAAATTAGTTGCTTCAGGAATGTAAAAAGTAAATACAAAGACTACATAATTGACCCATCAAAATATTCAAGCGTTGTCTAGTAACAGGATCAGCTGTTCCCACTGACACAGCTAAAAATTCTGCTGCCAAGACCAGAGTCCAAATTCATATTTCATTTCTCCTTGTCCTTAGAACAGGCAAGATGAATACACACATGTGCAGGTAAAAAGAAAATGGAACACTTACATAAATCAAATCATCCAAATAAGTCATATGTCAACTAAATCATTCCCTGTGCTGATATAAATACTGCTTTACAATTAGGTAACTTTGAGAATTTTTTTGTCTCATATTTGACAAATGTTTTATGTTAGAGTCAAATTCCTATTTTGATGAAAATTGAAAACAAATTTGTCAAAATTAATTAGTATACTAAACAGTGCCACGAGCCCAGTATTCTATAGACCAAATATAAATATTCATCTTTTATTGTAGCATGTTACAGCTAGAAAAATGATGGCGACAAATGCTTGAATCTTAGTGCCATGTTTATCATCCAAGTGTCTCCTGATAAGAACTCCAACAGACAGCAGACTTCCTCACTGTGGTGTAAGCTCCTACCCCAACTGCCTAACAAACACTTCTCCAAAAACTCCTGGGCTTGCAACAGAGCCACCACAACAGACACGTGTCTGAACACTCTGGTCCCCGGAGCACGCAGATCCAGGTCACGGTGCCAGAGTGAAATGCGGTGGCTGAGACACAGCMCACGTTCCTTCTTGCCAACTGTGCTACACCAGCAAGCCAGACAGCTGGATAAAGGAACCCCACAATACTGGGGCTGCCTCTGTGTTACTTTAGTCCTTTCCTTCTCTGCTGGTTCTTTTTCCATCACCGCTCATTTTGAAGCTGTTTTGCCATAACTTTTCTTACCTTGCTGTAATTCAATTCTCCTTTCTTCCAGCATGGGTCCTCTGTATACTTTCCTCTGGAATCTGTTAACCTGATCATCAATTAATGTTTAAGTCTTATAATCTGTGCTTCAGAGGAGACAGTGCAATTAGAAGGACAGGATTGAGTACATCATAGCCACGGCTGGCTGGCTGCAGACTCTGGCAAACATCAATTTACATTAAGTGCAGATTTCAAAATCAAGTTTTAAACCCTACTGTAAACAAACAATTCCTGAAGCAGTAAGAAAGTCAATAAATGCACATCTCTGTCACAGTTAGCTAGAAAATTTTCCTGCATCTGGGAGTTTTTATAAAGCCTCTCTGCTATGACACTCAAGGTAGGTGCACTTCAACCTTCCCTCAGCTGGGCACTTCCAGCATCTGTTTCCTCTAAGATGCCTTTTCCCACACATGCTTGTTTCAACTCTAGTACCTCTGAAACTTCTTCACCCTTGTGAAATGCGACTGAAATGGACAAAAGAGTGCTCGTGACAGCACCCCGAGAGGAGGCAGGCAGGAAAAGGACAATATCCAGCCATTCAGAGCGACTCCACATGTCTTAATCCTCTCAAAAACAGAACAAAAATTTGCATTGTAAGATAAGCAGAGGTTCTCCCGCAGAACACACTGTTGCATTGTTGCATCACACAATCAACATCTAACCACCAACCATGTATTTGATGTCAGTGTGGGGGGGCTGCAACAATCACTGAAGACATTCAGTGACAGACCCTGCATGCAAGATGCTGAGATGGCAGACAGAAAACACCCAAAACATGAATATTTTGGTGTCTAATGCTACAGCTTCTAGATTAGCATAGTTTTAAGATATCACCATATTTTTTCAGGATGTGCCAACATTATCAACCACCTTCTAGAAGAAACACTGAAAACAAGTACAACTTCCTTGTGTATGTCTGAGACTGACATCTTGAAGGCTTTTCATAGCTTTGTAAGCTACAAATGTAATTTCTATCTTCCCTCTGCTTCAGCTACTCAAAGACTTGATGCCTGTTAACTGCTAGCAAGTGTTTCCTGGATTCTAGACAACAGAAGCAGAAGTACTAGATGCAATCTGTGAGTAAAACATGGGGCACATCTTCATTGCAGTTAGCCTAGGTTACTTTATCCCTCCTCAGCCATGCACAAAAATCCCATATAGTTCAGCCAAGTAAGGCTTTGATTGCAGTTTTACTCATGGATGAGGGTAAAGACCAAGTTCTACTGCAAAGACTTTAAAAATAATTTTAAAAAGTAGACCACACAACTTTAACCTCGTCCATTTTGCAACAAGAACAGCGGCTAAAGCACTCAAGGGCAAAGGTATTTTTGGAGCTTTTCCACAATCTCCAGCCTTGTAATTAAGACTTACTACATCACAAGGAAGCACGTGAATGGTGATACATASCAAAGAATTTCAAGGAAGCTGAAAGGCAATACAACACTAGAACACATTACTGTAGAAAGAGCTCTGTTAACATTGGGATAAACACTGAGGTGTTTGATCAATGAACTAGTGCAGCACATACAAAGGTACCAAACAACACAGACAGGATGTCCTCTTGGAAGATCATCCCCAAAAGGTACCACAGATAAGCTAAACATACTGGTTATCACTCTTCACTGTTCCCACACAACCTGCCTGTACTATAAAACACAATACACTACTTTATAATACTTGGGGCTTGAACAACAGGGGTAAGACACATAAAATACAAATTGGTCAGCAGAAGCAAAACTTGAATTRGGATTTAAAAAAAAAAGAAGTCATGAAATGCAGAACTGCAATGGAAGAGTTTCTTCAATACAGTTCTAGACTGCTCTGTTACAGATTATAAGTGTACACACATGCTAGGTTTGTGTAGGCACAAACTGTCTCTTGACAAAAATTGCTTGTTACTGGTTTTGTACTAACAAGAACTTTCRTCTTCACAAGAAGACACAGAACAGTCCGAGAGCTCTTGTAACAGGCATGGGAAAAGGCAAGAAAAACTGGTAAGAATTCTTAGGTAGTTGTCTGGCACTTTATCAAAGTGTGTTGACACAAAGAAACATTACCAGAAAAAAAAATAGTATTACTCAGCAATTATAAACCTCTTCAATTTTCTAAAACATATGCTCAAACTTAAGTATTTGACTCTTGYTAGAATTAAAAAGATCTGCCTTGTCTCAACCACAGGATTCCGAACAACACCACAGTAAATACCACGTGCTCCTTCACACTATCCTTACAGACATACTTTTAAGCACAACCTTATATTTACTGCTGAAAAGCTTTTACAGCTGGTATGCTATGCTAGGTGTCCCATATCACAGTACTATTAAAGCTTATGGATCAGAAAGGCCCAGCAAAAATCTTATGCCCGGAGTTTATTCACCTCAGTGCACATGACAGTGATTGGACAGATAGTATTTAATTGCCATCAGAATTTYAGCTTTATGGATACAGACACTTTCATCAGTAATAAGATTTTTGGTTGAAAATTTTGTTTCAGGATTGACCTAAATCTCAGTGACATAACATCATTTCTAATAAACATACACACAGAACAATCTTAAACTATCTGCTTGTCCAGACCTATGGTTTGTATGCAGTCCAGAAGCAAGCAGAGAGGTCTCACACTTGACCCAAATCAAGAGGCCAGCACTGAATTTATGCTGACACAAAGGCCAGCGGCCAGCTCTGGGTGAAAAGATGTCAGCTAGAATTGCAATAAAAGTTCTCCCCAGCTCAGGGAACAATCACACTGATTCCCCAACAACCTAAAACCTGCCTTCAGGGAATGGAAACTCCTGAAGCACATGGCACACGTCCTACCAATGCGGCCACATCAAGATGTCAGTATGACACCTGATAAATATACAGCTGATAAATTCAAGAAGTCAGACTCTTCCAATTCCAAACTAAAATATGTCTTCTCTCACGTCAAAAAAAACATTATTCCAGTGACTAAACATCACCTGAGCAATCCCATCCTATGGGCTTGCAGATATTCACTCAAAATTCTCACAGGCCACCTCTAAAATATCTTTTAATGTTTGAGACATTCAARCCTCTTTGCAGCAAGATTTATGAAAACCATAAATCAGTTTCCAATAATATGAAACGTAAGCATTTCCCACTGTTTGATGAGACATAATAATGGGAGCAAATTAACAGAGTAGATGACAGAGMGTGTTCTTCCCCTTATTCATCTCTTCCCTTCCCCTGTGGAAACAWATTTGGTAACAAGAACTTTCACACGGCCATGGAATAGGTAGAAGAGAGCACAAATGTAAGAACTTCTGCTATGAACGATCAGCACGTCTCTTCCCTAACAAGCAGTAACTTCTACTGRCTAAGGGATATTTCCTCCCTTAAATTCATCACTCCTCCATCAGCAAATCTACCGAGCTCCCCACCCCTCTTTAAAACAACCCAAGAGAGCTTCATCACATCTGTGCTTCTGCTTATGRCTCTAATTCACCACGAGAGAGAGAGTAATGAGAGAGCAATCCCAGGGAGAAGCCTCCTGTCGGGACCTGGATGGATGCCCACCAGGCAGATCACACGGCCGGGCTGGGACGCCCGCACGTGTCCGGGTAACCCGGGGAGCACCGCCCGTGGATGGGCGATTCCAGCCCCAGCTCAGGAGCGCGGCACTCGGAGGGAGAGCAGGGACGCTCCAGGGAGAGAAGGAGGGCGCTTCCAGAAACCCGACCGTAACCCCCACAGGCCCGCAATGGGCAGCCCCGGAGCGGCGGCGATGCCCCGGAGCGCTGSYCCCGCTCTCGGCACACTTCGGGGAAGGCTGCGCTCGGTCCCCCCGCGCTCCAGCCCCGTCCGCAGCCGGGACCCGGCTTCCACCCGCTCGGCGTCGCATCCAGGTTGAGTCTCCCAAAGCCGATTAACCCCGCTCCGCTCCCGGCCGCCTCCCACAGCAGCGCTCCCGGCCCGCGCCCCCGCCCGGCCTCCCCCGCAGCCCGGCCCCGCGCCCCCGGCCCGGGCAGCCGGCCCCGCGCTCACCATGGTACAGATGGAGGCGATTTTGGAGACTGTCATTAGGATTTCCATCCGCCCAGCGCCATCTTCCGCCCAATCACAGCGCCGAGCCGAGCGGAGCCGGGCCGGCCGGGAGCAGGACGGGAAGGGAAGGAAGGGAGGAAGGGAGGCAGTGAAGGCAGGCAGG
>JACDOX010000046.1:3733402-3746793 GCA_014549065.1 Cardinalis cardinalis | reverse complement strand
CTCCGCCCCGCCCCGCTCCGCCCCGCCCCGCCAGGGCCGGCCGAGCTCGGCCGGGCGCGCCCGGCGCCGCGGCAGGCACGGACGGAACCGACGGATCCGTTAKTGGCGCCGGAGTTTGTACAGATGATTTGTTTGTACTGACGATTCATCGAATCGTCAAGGATGGAAGAGATCCCTCAAATCTTCAGTCCAACCGCCCACCCAGCACTGTGACCCCTAAACCACATCGCCCAACGCCCGATCGAGGCACCTCTTAAAACACATCCAGGGATAGCGCCCTGGGCAACCCATYCCAATATCTGACCACAGAATAGGGTCTGGCTAGAAGGGACCACAGTGCGCCAGCCTCAGACATGTGGGAAAATAAAGCTGATGTGCAGAGTAGTCAACACCAGGTAATTGAGAGACCTACTTGAGAAAGAGCTTAACCATGTTGTTTGTCTGCAGATTGTAAGAAGAAATCTGGATGACTYGTTCAAGATGTTGATACTTGCACTAAAGAAGCACAAAGCTAGCCAAGATATCTGCCACCCTTTTTTTCATACATAGGAAAAATCTAGTAGAACAAGATGCATTAAGAACAATGTCAATGCACACAAGGTCTTGATCATTAATACATCTATTCACTGTAAAGTGTTTTAATATCTATAACATTAAATCATTACAATTTCTACAATCATCAGAAGTGAATGTTCTTTAGCAACGAAGTTAATGGAATAGTAAATTTTCCTTCAGCTGAAACATAAAGTATATGACTTTAGAAAGTACTATAAATGAACTCTACTGCTACCTGAAATATCCTGAAAATGGTTTTATATCACATAAAACCATTTTATAAGATACCTGTCATCTCGAATTGTATATTTCAAAAGTATAGTAGCTGAGAAAATGAACACCTCTTGGATGAATACATTCTGAAACTGTTGCCACAGAAACCATGGGGGAGGACAGCATCAGGGGAATGAGAAAGAATAGAAACAAAAGTAGTGGATTGGCCATTTTTGAGCAAAAAAAAAGCAAGAATGGGTATTTAGCACGATAGACATGTCAAACCTTCAGATATCCAGCAGTTCATCTACTGAAATACATTTGCTGCCAGAAACATCTCCAAAACAATCCCTTACAGTATTAATCAGACYCACCACAACAGATACTCCTCTATCATCCAGAGTAGACCAGTTTCAGAACATGACATGAAAAAAATAAGGCAGTGTGCTGTCTCCCTGAAGCAGAAAAGCACAAAAAGCAATTGCACTGTTGCAGAAGCTGATACCGTTATCTGGGAGATAATTCAGTTTGGAACCAATTATGTGGCATCAAGTGGAACGTTCAGGCCAGAGAATACTGCAGGAAATTTTGAAAGACACTCAACTGGAAAATCAGAGATTGCCTAGAAGTTTCTTCCTGCCCATAAATTAGAGAAAGAAGGTAAAATATACTTGTTGTGAAATGCTCTTTCTGTCTCTAGTTCCAAGGCAAAAATTCAGTTATTTTGGAATTATTTCAGTTATTGTTGGATTACATTTCAAAAAGCATGGAGAATGTATGGCTGTGCTGGCCTGTATCTGGCAGGAAAGGATATTTGTGATTGGAGACTAAGAGCAGCTGGGAAGATGCTAAAATAGTAACATGCAGAGAGACTGATTTTGTTCTGTGTAAACTGAGTTGTTGTGTTATAAGCAAACTGAACTCACACCACACAGAATGAGGGGAAATACAGAAACACTTTCTGTATGATCAACCATTAAACTAGAGTAAAATATAAGGAAATGAGGAATAGAATTGAAAAYCATCCTGTAATTGTCATCATCAAGCCCTTTGGGGCAAATGGAATTATTCAAAAATGAAGTATATTTGGTGAATTAAGGAAAAATAGGGTAGGTAGACCAGGACTGGGCATGTGTTTGTGTATGCTTGAGGCTACAGAGTTTTGAAAACAGAATGACTGTAATTCATATAGATCAACATGTTAACTGACCTGGTCTGAGAAAAGATATCAGCCACGTCTTGTATCACTGCCTGACAAAAGGCAACCAGAGCATATTTTCCAACTGGCCAGCCAATCTGCTGAGGGGAACTGTAATAAGAAAGAAGGAAGTTTCTTGATCACAAACCATGGCTTTGGGGAKAATTTTAGCCTGTCTGATATCTGCTGCAAGTATAACACATTAAGATGCAAGCAATCAAGGAGATTTCTAGAAGGCATCAAGGGTAACTTCTTAATTGTGGCTGAGCCACCCAGGAGTGTTTTGCAGCTGGATCTGCTCTTCACTGCCAAGGAGGAACTAGGGATTTAGTAATCAATCCCTSCCTTGGTTATCAAAGCCTGGGCTGTAGTAACTGAGGAGTGGGGTACACGATCCGGTGCAGGCCAAGGAAGGAGAGGAGGAGATGATCAGCCCTGGACTTGGAGGATCAGGCAAGTTTATTCAGGAAACTAGTAGATGGGATGCCATGAACAGCAGCACTGAAGGGTAAAGTTACTCAGGAAGGCTGGCAGGAGAGGGCTGGGATCCTAACAGCAGGAAAAACAAATAGAGGCATTAGTATTTTCAGCACTGAGAAAGCAAAGTTGATATACTGTCAAGATAGAAAGAGTAGCTAAGTGAGAAATTAAATTTATTCTGGGATCATCATAAGATCTGCATTGTTTGGTAAATTAATCCCATTCAGATACATTATATTTCAATATAGCCTCAAGTAGAGTCACTTAAAAATACAGTGAGCAAGTCACATCTGCWAGAGATGGGGGGCTTTGGTGTGCACAGCAGTGACTGAAAAGAAATTTAGAGTGGCCAGGGGCCAGTCTAATGCTATGGTATGAGCAAATAAGTGAATCCTTGCCTATATAACAAGGGAAGCAGGGATGTGGCAATCAGGAAGAGACATTATTTACCCTTCAGATACGGCATTGAACAGATTTTTGTGGTAATACTGCACTAGCTCTGGTGTCCTTGTTGTCAAAAGACTGCTGAGAAATTATTTGAGGCAGGAGAAAATTCTTTGTATGGAGAAACTTAAAGAGCACAATCTGCTTGACTTTTCAAAAAGACTGGAAGGTGTCTACAGTGATCTTTAATCTTGCAGAGTGAGAGGCATAACATGAAAAATAYCTATAAGCTGAAATGAAACAAGTTTTAATTATAAATGGCACACATTTTTTAACAGTGGGAGACATTAATGGTTGGAATATGCTGCCAAGAGAAATGGCACCTACACTACCTCCTAAGGCTTCACTAAAGAATGGATTCTTTTTTTGCAGAGGTACATCAGTTGAASAGATAGAATTATTTCTCTGCCCTGAAAATCTCTCAGAGCATGTTGTGGTTATTGCGTAGCATTTGTACTGCCACAACATCTAAGAATACAAGTCAGTGGCCACAGCACTTTGCCTTCTCAGTCAATATGTGAGACACTAAGAGAAAACCCCATTCTATTTTCTGAAGAACATACATTGCAAGTGTACAGAAATACAGGGGAGCAAAGAGAAAATATAACAAGGGTAAACTGCTGCTGCTTAACCTGTGCCTCTCCTTGTTTCATAATCTTGTGGTTTGGCAAGCACCCAGCTTACTCTAGGGTATGTGGGTAGGCTGGCTTCAGAAACTGAAGAGTAGGCATGGTACAGGTGTGTTTGTGCCTGTATCACCCATCTGTGACTATAGATGGTTCTGCTGAATCTGGGACATGTCAGGTTTTCATTAATGTTGCTTGACAACAGAATTGGTCCCACAAGTCTATTTACCCCTCTGCTAGCCAGTCAAACCACCAGCTGGTCTGACTATTGATGCATTACCTGCATGCAGACATAGCACACCTGTTGTTGGACTTGTGTACAGAGTGCAAGAGCATAGYGTAAGAGGATATTTCAGGTTGGACAGGGCCTCTGGAGGTCTCAGTCCAGCCTTCTGCTCCTAGCACAGTCAGATCTGAGGCCAGAACAGGTTGCTGTGTGTACATGGCARTTAGGGACATGGGCTAGTGTGGACTTGGCAATGCTGGGTAAACACYTGGATTTGATTTTAAGGGTCTTTTTCCAACCTAAATGGCTCTATGATTCTGYATACCTCCACTTGTTCTGGAAACTCTTAAATTTGGATCTAGATGTAATAGTGGGGGTGGAGGGGAGGCGGTTTCGTCCTTGCAAAAAGCCATCTGAATTCACCATCTGTATTTTTATTGACACATATTCCAGTGAAGGTCATCCACCATTCTCATGACAGATTAACCAGCCTTGCTATGGAAATGCATCTTACTTTGTGGACAATGGGTATTCCAGGATTTGTGCTATGAGGCAGTAGAGAGTAAGACAAAGGAATTTTTCCCCAACCCATATCTCATAATTCCAAGAAAACCTGGTGCTGCATAAATCATACAGAACTGGAATCTTAACACATTATGAAAATTGAAATTGGATCCCTCTGGGGAACTGAAGAGACAACAGGAAATATATTTAGAAAATAATGTTCTCAAACCATCTTGTACTGACTGACAGTGAAATGTCTGTATTAGTAAATTATTTTTGTAAATTACATTGAAGGTAGGTTTTCAGAAAATACAACTATTTCCATAACAGTTGTACATGCTCTTTGGCAGCCATGACAGGGGTGGTGGTAAACTCCCTGGTTATAGGAGGATCTGAGCAAGTAGTTAGACAAATTATGCATTTAATTCATAAGCATAATCAAAAGCATGAGTTGTCTTAGTTGTAATCATAAGCAAGATATGAACAAATTATTATAATAGGAAAGTATATTAAATGTACAAATTATGATGTATAATTGTACAATAGATAAGTATTTTTTATTTATTAGCATTTTTTATCWGTAGATCTCATAATATTTTACAAAGAGGTGTGAGAAATAATCATTATTAGACCAAATCTGTTAAGAAAATAGATTAGGCAAGAGTTCTCTGACAGGGTAAAATTTGCTCATGATGACTTTTTCCCTTACATTCATTTTAGAAGATCAAAGATTTCYTCAGTAAAGGTGTTGAGTTCTGTTGGTTTTTTGTTGGTTTTTGGTTTGATGGGTTTGATTTGTTTTATGTTTTCTTTTTAAGCAGAGGTTAATATTTGTTTCTTGCTGAGTTCACACACAGATATTTTCATACTTTGATTTTCGCAGCTCAGCTGATACTGGGCATCTTGCCATATATGTATASCTGGCAAACAATTAATCTGCTATACAAAGGATAACCAGCATCTGAGAAGCTAAAAGGGAAAATAAAAAATGTTATGCTACTAAACTGAATAAAAATTTCTACAAATATAAAATATACATCAGTTAAGAGAGATTTCTAATGGATTGTAAAATGTAAGAATTTAGTTGTGTTGAAAAGAACAGTAGATTTCTAAACTGTTGTCACTGTTTGAGTCTTTAGACTTCTAARAAAAGGTGGAATTCTAACTGGAAATAAAGTTATAATTTGTAGAAAAAGAGTCCATTTATAAAATGTTAACTTTTTTGAATGATGTTATTGTATTTTGCAAGAGAAGTGTACATAGCTTGGGTCTCAGTGATCTTGATATAAAAGGATGTGGGCTAGGCACAAAAATAATAACCGTGTGCTTTTTTACACTGTTCTGAACATAATCTTTTGAATAAATAGGGCCACAAGTATATTTAAAAAGAAGGGGGGGTAATATTGTAATGAAATGCTTTCGAAATGGAAACTTTTTAAAAATTAATGGCTTTGATCCTTGATCCAGGCACTTGAGATGCCACTGTTTCAGTAACTCCGGTTTCTCCTTAGTCTGAAACTTTGTGAGTCAGTGACAGTGTCTAATGCTAACTTAGAAAATCCATTGTTAGAGGTAAGAAGTACAAGATGCTTCCTCAGTCTCTGTGTTCCCTACCAGAATACCAAGCAACATTTCCCGTTGCAGTCAGCGAGGTTTTATTTTTGTGATCTGCGCAGCAGTTTCCCAAAAGCAAGATTAGCTGTCACAGAATAACAACAGTGACGCACCATCTGACAACAGGCAGCCTCCAGGTGAAGAGTTTGTATCGTTACAGTCTCCCCCACTCATCAGCGCTCTGCAGTACCAAGATACAAGGGAGGCTAAGGAGGAATATGTAAACCAGCATGGAGATAGATATGCAGTAGGAAATAATATCCAATAAGAGGTAGAAAAAAAAAAATACTAAAAACTGCTTTGTGGAGATAATAAATTTGTTAAAGAGCATTTACTGTTAATAGCCCGTGTCTTTCATGACACTAACGGATGGTGAATTACTTTTGTTTTAATGAAACATATGTCACAGCAATATTTTGTGCTTCCGCTGATCTAAAGCTATTGTTCTAGTCCTTGTTGCAATCAGTTCTCAAACAGTGCTCTCTTTGTCAGCAGTACAGAAGTAGAATAATTTTGATTTCTTCTCTTGCAAGATTGATACCCTGGAGAACCCACAGTTCCCCTCTGTACTTGCAGATGGTCAGTTAAATACTCCCATCTGGTTATATTTGTTTTTTTTTCTGGTTATAATTAGTTTTTTCTAAAAACAAAGCTAAATAAAACCCCACAAACAAACAGAAAAGGAAAAAAACAAAGAAAAAATCCAAACCCACCAATCAACTGCAAGTTATTGCAAGAGCGGCAGAACTAATAAAGCTCCATTTCCTGCAGTTTGTGCCCTGTGTCTTTATACTGCAGTAATCCAAGCATCACCTCTTTGTCCCGTAKGGTCTCATTTCCTCCTTCCATTTGCCATGCAATTTCATTTCCTTCTCTCTCCCTGCAGCACTTATTGCCATTAGYCCTGTGGGAATTTTTCCTTGTTTTGTCCCTTCATGTGACTCTTTCCCTTGAGTAAGTTGCAGCTACCTTGGAGCAGCCCATATGCTGATTAGCTCACATTGCTATTTTGCATACTTCATGAATTACTCCACAGCATTTCACAAATACCAATTAATTGATCCTTAACAATAACCCTGCTCCATGTGGATGTCCTACTATTCCTGTTACATAGATGGGAAAGTTGTTTATCCTYGGCTGGTCAAAGTTTGGTCAAGTTTACCCTTTGCTAATTCTCTGTTTCACTTCTCCTTGACTGACCATTAATTTGTTCTTTTCTGGCTGCAGTTTTTGTTCAGAGCAGCTATTGTTGTCTCGCTGACAGGGGYTGTCAGAGTGTAGCCAACTCTCATTATTTTATCGCAAGCCTTGTGATATTTGATAGTTCCCTTGCAACCACAGCTCCTGGGATCAGGTGATGAGGATTACTTGAGAAATTCACCTTATTATAACAAGTTTATGGCTCAATCAGCTAGGAAGCTGAAAAATGATGGCAGGACTGAAAATGTTCAAAACAGGGTGAAAATAAATGCACATGTACTTTTTAAAAATACAACTGGTTTAAGGCATTTGTACCTTGTGATGTCAAGGACTCTGTCTCGGGTTCATCATTTAAAATACTGGTATGTGTAAGACTGCAGAAGCTACAGACCATTTCCCACTTTGGAAAGGAGGCAGAAAGGAAATCACTCAGTGAAGTGATCATTTTCTGATCACAGATCCAAACTCTGCTAAAGCGCCTAGGGAAGAATACTTACGTGGAATTATAAACACATGTGAAGCACTCTAATGCAGATTACAGTGTGCTTTTTACTCCTGTAGATTCTGGATGTGGTCCTTCCTTCCTTTTCTTTCAAGAAGATACTGGAAGCAGGGTAGGAATTTCTTTTGGCATCCAAATATTTAAATCTAGAGTCAAGACAATAATGTTTACTGAAAGATTGTTACAATGAGTTTGCAATAACTCTGGTTACTTCATGCATTATTAAAACCAGCATTTTGTAGCACTATTAAAATCATAAAGAGCCTACTTTGTCTTGAGGCGTTCATACAGAAAAGCAAATTTAACCTGGCATAGCTGGAAGAGAAATTTAAATTTGTGCTTACTGGAGTTCAGCTAACACTAAGTAGAAAACATTTCTTTACCTGAAAGGAAACTAGCAATATTTTATATAGCCCTTTCATTCCAACAAGGCTCTTTGCCATTTTATATGTAATTAAAAACAATTATGCTAATAGCTGCGATCAGAACAATTAATGAGAAATGCAAATGGCTACTTCAGATGCCAATTTGCTAATGGAATRCCATAGAGTATTTAGAGACGAGAGAATGATTCCACCCACATTTTTACTTTGTGCTGTTACATCCATCAGACCTTTTTAAACTACAGCACCTTTATTTTGTTGATGATTGTGATCATCCTCAGTACACAGCAGAAAGTATCTCAGAAGTAATGGGTTCACAGTAAGGAAGTTAACTGGGACTGTTGTGTATAAATTGGATCACTGATAAGCAAGAGAAGAGTGTAGGAGTGGGAGAAAATGCACAGAGCCTGCTAAGTGTGTGGAGGCTTCAGGAGAATGGAGAACTTAGTTTGGTAAAATTAAAGTGTACAGGAGATATTCCGTGCAAATAATTACAGAAAAAGGGCAAGCATTGTTCTTCTAGCTAGAAGTATGCATAAGATCAGACATAAAGGTTAAGAAAAAATAGCACCCTATAAAGCCAGTCCTTGAACTGTAGTTAGTAACTCCCAAGAAGCCTAGCAAAGGACTCAAGGTTGGATTGTGAAAGATCGGATTTTAAAAAATATATTTGAATATTAATTGTATTACCAAAAGAAAATCCCCACAAAAATCCCCACCTTATGCAGATTTGCTGCTGGCAGCAGCTGAGTTCCTCCATGACAAAGGAGTGGAATTTTCTGTAATTATCAGCTGTATCAGTGGCTAATCACCTTCAGCCAAAACAAGTGAATGTACAGYGAAGCTGATGGTGACAATATAAAGAGTTGCTTGTTCCTGGGCAACTGGTTTGGACCCAGGAGAGGTTACAGAGAGACAAAAATGTGGTAACACAAGAAGTTTGAGAAAACACTGAATGATGATACCAGTTGAATAACTGAAWAATGGATACATTGAATAATAAAACCAGTTGATTGAGAAGTTGCTCTGTTAGTAAGGAAAGGGACCTTAATTGTTTTTGAAATGAAGTCAGATAAATGTCTTATATTAATTGGTACCTGTAAGAGGATGGTCACAGTTACAAAACTGCTACCTTGGAAGTTCCTGGTGATTTCTGTATGGGTAGAATGCCATGTTAATCAAATAAGCAGTGGAATGATGGAACTTGTTCAGTATTTGAGATTTCATGTTGCAGTCTAGATAATGATGGAAAAAAGGCCATTTGTTTCACTCTGGTGTCAATCTTCCTGCATCGAGGAACACTTTGAATTGGCAACAAATTTGTAAGTACCATAAGTGTAATGAAAACTTCCACCTATGTGTGACATGCTGAGCCCCATCACAATTCTTGGTCTATAGAGTTTTTGCCTTTTTATTTCTCTCAAAGGCTGTCATTTTTCCCATTCCTTTCCCCATGATATGCCTCACTAGCAATGCAGCTCAGTGCATCCACCTGTACTGGCACTTCTGCAATTCCACAGTGAGTCCTTTGAAGAAGTTTGTCTGCACTGTCATTTTTGGAAGGACATTGGTTGATTAGACACTAATTTGATTGGTTTTAACTCCCATGGAACTAGGCTCAAGCTTGCATTTACAGAAGGGGATTTGTGGATAAAGAAATGAACTAACTACAGAAATAARAAGGTTGGTTGTTAGGGCTAGAATCATGGGGAGCTGAAGAGACCATAAAAGGGAACAGAAGCATGACTCTGAAAKGCCATATAACAGGATCCTTTTGGAAAGAGTGAACAATGGAATAACTGGGTCAGCTGAGGAGGTGACAGATTACTTTGGTCAGTAACCTTTCAATCAAAAGCACAGAGTAGGTGCTGCACTTCTGTGGATGGGGTAACCAATTAACTTCACAATCCTGATTTTCAATTTAGCATCTTGGTTTTGCAATGTTATCACAAAAGGAACTGCAGATTTTAATCTTCTTTAACACTTATTCTCAGTTATTTCCATTAAAATTTTACTCCAGTTCTAATGAGCTTTTATTCTTTTCAGGTACTGAATGCATTTTGTGAGACACAGGAAACCTACACCCTAGTGAAGRGGAATATTTTTCATTTTTCACCTCAAAGCCCTTTACAAACTCTCATTAATTTAAATTCCTTCCACACACTGCTGAATAACCCAACACAAACGGAATGTCACACTCAGGATCTCTGTGTGTATCACTTGGTCCACTAAGCATAGGAGCAAGCCAGATCCCACTGTGCAYTAAAATTTCAGTGAAGGATTCCTGGCAACCCCATGTGCAGAATCATCACAGCACATTTATTCTTTACAGAGAGCCATCATCCACAGAGATGCTGCAGAGAAATGTCAGAAGAAAATAGGGCTCTCCCAGAGAAGACACCAGGATCCTGACTGTGGGAACTTGGGGACTGAAAACAGCTGGGGCTTGGCAAGGTACTTTCCACTCTGAAAAAAACAAAGTGATGTTTATCTACTCTCCACTCCTCTGACCTCTAATGAGCCCTCCCTTTCAAGCTTCCTTCCCCAGCAACTTTTGAATTGGTTCCCACTGARGCTGTTTTCCCTGTCTTGCTCTACCTCCACACCAGGCAAAGTGGGAGGGAAACAGTTTACCATGGYGTAGAAAGATTTTCGGAGTACATCAGTGGGTGGAGCACCAGTGTGGGACCTTCATGGTGTTTTGGATCTTTGTATTAAGCTGTGGATTGCTACTTGTGTTCACCATCTTGAGTACCTGGTGTTTCTGGAGCAGAACCAGATGTGGTACTTGCCTACAGCCTAGGAGATATGGGAGTCTGCATCCTACAACTTCAGTTTGATCAGGGAAAAGAAGTTGAGGCTGGGTTTATGAGAGGGCAGGGCAGGGCAGCAAGGGGAGCACATGCAGTCTGGAATGCAGAGCTGCAGGTCTCCCCCACATCTGCTTGGCTGCCAGCTCCAGCTTCCAGACCAGAACTCACCCCACAAATTGTGCACCTTTATCTGCKGCAAACAGCCATTATTAAGAAATCTTTTTGTGAGCTTTGCAGTCTTTAACTGCTCCTCAGGTCTCAGTTTTGGGAAACCATGKATCAAATGTAAGGAGATAGGATGGATTTCTGGATCAGACTCGGCATGCCTAGAGAATGATTCAATGGAGACAGACGGTGAAGCATGATTGTTTCTTTGAAATGTGGAGCTAAAGAAGGATACTGGGAATGTGCTAATCAAGGAAAGTTTGTGAATAAAAAACATTACGGAAATTTGAATCAACCTGTCATGTGATTTATTCAGGAAAAAAAATGTAGCAAATTCTGAATGTGTTACTTGGCCACAAACAGAGCAGAGTTCAAGTGAGTTCGCAGTTACCACCCCCTTATGAATGACACTTTCCATACATGTTTCCATATGTGTTCTGTTTGTGGACATGGGTTTTAACACGTGGTGTTTCTTCCCTGTTCCTTCCAGGTGGATGTGGAGGTATGTTCTCCATGTAAATCACTGGTAAGATTAAGGCATTCAGCTCACTCGCTCAAAATGCCTACCTTCCTTTACCCAATAATGCCTTTTAGGATTTGGCTTCCTGTCTTGTCTTTGCTTGACATCCTCTCTGAAATCTGTTGTCAATGCACTTTCTTACCAAAGACCTGTTCAGGCTTGTAATGATCCTCGTTCTTAGAGAAGTTTCATGGCATCTAGGCTGAATGCATATTAAATTATATACATTTTTCTCTGCATAGATATCAGGTGCTGTAAATTCTAGATTTTTCATGGTGAAGGGATGGAGTACAGACACATTTTTCTAAATATGACACTTTACTCCAAAASGTTTCATGTGGAGACAGGGCTTGTCTGTCAGAACACGTCCTGCCAGGCAGCTCTGCAAGCAGAACATGATAGTGAATTTAATCCTCTACAACCATTCTTGCGATCCATAAATATTAAACTTGCTTTAAAGTGATGATTGAAAGGGCTCGAGTTTTGCAAGACAACATTAGTAGAACCGTGAAGTTAGTCAGAGGATCAAGGATTTTATACCCCACTTCAAGTAACCAGTCCTCCCCTAAATTAAGTGCTTCGTTCATTCAAAACAAAAATTTTGCAGTAGGGCAACTCCTCAGCAAAGACAAGTTTTGAACCGTCCCTGCATGTGTAGCCTGGGGGAAGAAGGCCCTCCCTTGACTCAGTGCAATCAGTGATTCCCAAGGTGATTCCTGTCTGCTCCGATACCGGAGATGCACAAACAGCGAGTCACTCTGCCGGCTCGGGAGCCTGCTCACCACTCCCTTCCTTCTCGCTGCAACCTGTGGCACTGGAAGAGCTCTTCGTGGAGAACCCGGGCTTTATTTATCGGGTGGAAATCTCTGCCACACAAATCGAAGATTATGGCATCATAATACGAAAAACCTCATTACAACACTAAGAAAACCCAAACCTGCGCAGCCTCTTCGCCTCTGRTTGTTGGCATGCTTCTCCCAGCCCGCTTCCCTGCCCGGGAATGCRGGATCTCCGGTCGGGCAGCCGTGACTGACACACAGCAGCGCCGGCAGCCTCACACTGCCGCCAATTTAAATGTTGCCGTACTACTTTCAYGTCGTAAAACACCCTGCTGGCTGCTTATGTCTTACATTTCCAAACTTGACTCTTTAAAGGTGGCGGGCCAGCTGCTCACCGCAGGACTCGCTCCTCGGGATCTCTGACAGACACCTCGCCTTCCCTGCTCCCCAACATTCCCGCTGCCAAACCTCTCCCAGCCCCATCTCAGAGAGTCACAGGGTGCCTCAGGCTGGAAGGGGCATCTGGTCCAGACTCCCTGCTCCAGCAGGCCCGTGCCACAGCACTTGGCACAGGATTGCGGCGGACAGTTCTTTAATATCTCCAGTGAGRGAGACTTCACAACCTCTTCGGGCGTTCTGTTCCAGTGCGCGCTCACTGCACAGGAAACAAGCTCTTCCTCGCGTTCAGCTGGAACTTCCTGTGCATCGCCCYCTGCCCGTTGCCATGAAAACACAAGCACAGTCCTGAAACCCGCAGCGTTTGTCCCTGCTTTAGCCGCAGGATCAGCCTTGTGCCGCGGCTGTTTTTCGGAATCAGCACCCCGCGGGTCGCTGCCCCTTCGGCCGTTCCCTTCCCTTCCCGTCAGGCGCGGCGCGGGCAGCCCCGCCGAGGCCCCGCTGTTAAGGGCGGGCGCGGCACCGCCCCCTTCCTTTGGAGCCGGGGCGCCATTTTGTGCGCACGCACGGTGAGCGCCCGCGCCCCTCCGCCGCTCCGGGGGACGCGCTGGGGACGCGGGGTGGCGGGGACACAGAGCGGGGACGCGTCCGGAGGGGTCCTGCTGCCGGCGGGGGCGGGCGGGGGCCGCCGGCGCTGATGGGAGCACCACGGCCTTCCTAGGGCGGAGAGTGGGGGAGCGAGGAGGCCGCGGGTTGCGGGTGGCGATGCCGGG
>JACDOX010000046.1:3703964-3733367 GCA_014549065.1 Cardinalis cardinalis | reverse complement strand
AGGGGGGTGCTGAGGGAGGGAGGAAGGAGGGTGCTGAGGGAGGCAGGGGCCGCCGAGGCCCGCGGCGGGTGCCGGTGCGGAGCAGCAGCGCTGCAGCACGTGGCGGCGGGCCCGGCCAGCCCGGCGGGATGCCGGGGCAGGGAAGGCGGCACAGGGGCGGCTGCTCGGGGCCGACAACCCCGGGATGGCCGCGTAGGCCTGCGGAGCGTGTGAGCCTTCTGTCAGACTTAATAGTGGCCTGTAAATGTTGTGGTGGAGGTCCTGCCTTGTGGATGCCTTGTAAGGAGGGGCTTAGGGAACGGGKCAGGGGTGTCATCGGGGGACATCTCACAGTGGGAGGCTGTATCCTGGTGCCTGGCAAGCGCATGTGGAAGGAACATGAAACAACCAGCTGAAGTCAGAAGGAGAAGCTCCGACTGGATATAATGTTAATGGCAACAGCCAGGCCTCCAGATATTCTCCCTAGGAAGGCTGTGCAGTAAGGTCTGGAGGGAAAGTGTGCAGGAGGTCTTKGGGGAGACCTCATCTCTACAGCTTCTGCATGAGTGGAAGTGCAGGGGCAGGCACTGACCTTTGTGGTGACCAGAGATGGGAGCCGAGGAAGTGGCATGAAGATGTGTCAGGGGAGGTTTTCATTTAGGTATCAGGGTTTGGTTCTACCCCGCAAGGGTGGTTGGGCACTGGAATGGGCTGCCCAGGGAAGCTGGTCACAGCACCAGCTTTAAAGAGTTCAATAATCTTCTAAACAATGCTCTCAGTTACATGCTGTGACTCTGCAGGTGTTCTCCACAGGGCCAAGAGTTGGTCCTTGTGGRTCCCTTCTAATGCTGAATATTCTTTGGTTCTACTCAACTTTCTCCAGTCAAGTTTCAAGACTGACTGAAGAAAGTTCTTAAATAGCTTGGTTTGATCTCAGTAGACCTTGCTGTAAGCAGGAGTTAAACTGAGTACCTTGCTGTCATCCATTCTAACCTGAGTTAAGCTGTGGTCCTGTAAACTCTGATTTCTTTGGATGCCTAAGCAAATCCCATTGYTTGAGTTGAATCAGTGTCATTCTGAATAGGCTTAAAGACTCCATTAATCTGAAATACCTGAAAGTTCCATCAGCTGTGTGGTGAGTGAGCTAGTAGTTGTGAATAATTTGCCTTTATTTTTTCCAGTAACCAGCCAAAATGACGAACACAAAGGGAAAGAGGAGGGGGACGCGTTACATGTTCTCTAGGCCCTTCCGCAAGCATGGTGAGTGTTCCTTGCAGTGCCAGCAYTGCATCCACTTACTGCCCTGATGGTCAGCTGCACTCCCTGGGGATGGGCTGTGAAACAAGGGCTTGTGCCAAGGGATTTCTGACAACTTGGGCTAAAAACTGTGCTGTTCTGGTTGTTTGACAGTAGCTGCAGTGCTAATTCTGTCAGTGCTTGAAAACCAATTTGAAGGTGAGGAACATACTTCAGCTGTTCCTTAAAACATAAAGGGTTTTTTTCTCTGAGCAATAAGCAGTTGCATTTATATTGATACATTAAATACTTTAATGTCTCTTCAATCTCTGCATTAGGAGCACAAATGTAATTTTTCTTTAGCTGGGTGTTTTAAAAATCTGAAATATGTGAAGTGTGTAATTACTGCTTTAAAAAAGCACGGTTTGATTTTTAGGTATTTAGAAAAACTGTATCAAATGCATGATCTGTGTCCCTCATCCTTTTTTATGTGTGTGTGAAATTCCAGGCTTCCTAAGTATCCAAATTTGTATCTCTTAACAGGAGTGGTCCCTCTGGCTACCTATATGCGGATCTACAAGAAGGGTGACATAGTTGATATCAAGGTACTTTCTGCAGTGCTGTGTAGTAAAAGCTGAAGCAGTGTGGCCCTGAGCAAYCTCCAGCTCCCTGGGGTGGACTCTCTTGTTGCTTGGGTCACATGTGCCAGCACAAGTGCCTGTGCTCACTTAGGGAGCAATACTGGAATGACAGTGCCACCAGACCAGTAGTAGCACTTCAGTGTCACATGCTGGTAGATACATATAATTTGGCTGTGCTTGGTTATGGTGTGTTCAGCTGAAAARGGGGAGTGAAGTATGCCATAGCCAATATTTGAGTTGGCTACTGGCAAACTTTCACAGGAACCTCAGCTGCCACTTGGCTCTGCTATGAGCCATGATTTGCGGTGGGGGGGTTCATAGTTAGGTGATTGCAAAGCTATACTAAAACTAGAAATCAAGAAATAAATGTGAGGATGCATCATACATATTAATAAAGGGGGGAAAAGTGAAASAGCATTTCCCATCACTTGGTATATTTTAGGACTTTTTTAAAGTCAACTATACTTTTACAACTGAGTTGTAGTGAATGTGAAAGCCTTTCATCAAGGATTCCAGTTTGGTTGAATCCTTTGGTTTCATTTGGAATGCCACGTTCTTGTAGCAGTCACGTGGAAGGTGGTGTTTAATTTGCTAGTTTGTTCTTTSACTTGGAGAACGTATTGTTCAGAATTGACACTTCCTCACACGCTGGAGCTTGATGATGAATGTCTCTTGWGATTGCTTGCTTGTCTTGTAAGCAAAGTGATCTGTCATTTCACCGACACTGAAAGCTACCAGAACTGACATAGCAAAATTTGGTAGTTTTCAGATGCAAAGTGCGTGGTGATAAATTCCAACTTTAGGATGAAATGGGAATATTTTATGATAAATCTCAAATGATTGGAAATGTATACTACAAATCACTTCTTAAAGAGAAATCCTTGATGCTACTTTTTTCCCCTCCCCCCCCTTTTTTTTTCCTTTTCTTTTTGCTTCTTAACAGGGCATGGGTACTGTTCAAAAAGGCATGCCCCACAAGTGTTACCATGGCAAGACTGGAAGGGTGTATAATGTTACTCAGCACGCTGTGGGCATTATTGTTAACAAGCAGGTTAAGTAAGTAATGAAATTCTGTGTATTGAAACTTGCTATTTGAGAAAGTTGAACTGTAATTGCACCCTCCTTTCACTTTACCAGTTAGACAGTTCTTGTCTTGATTGGTCATTCAAGGTGGGTAAAGTGTATTTCCTTTTTATAACCCAAGCAAATGATGCTCATTTGACTTGGATCCTGTCAGAGGAAACATTTTTTGTTTCTCTTATCAGCRCCTAGAGTCACATTACTTAGCAGGGCTTCTCAGCCAGTGTGCTGGCATTGAAGCTCTTTTTAAATACTAGTATGTAGGTGTATCCAGCTGAATTTTGTATGGTTCAGTCAAAAAAAAGACAAGTTGGGGTTTTTTTAGTTCCAGGAACTGCTGTGCATTTGTTGTAAAACTACTTGTTTGTATGCTAAGAGGCTAAAACTATGTATTCTCCACAATTTTAATTTGAAATTGTCAGCACATTGTTATATTATAATAAGCTTTTAGTTATATGTAAGTTATATCTGATGTGCATCTGCAACAGTGTTTTGAGATACTGCCCTTGAAAGAAAAATGACCTGTAATTGAGCTTATGGAGATAGTTCTGTAAGATCTGTAAGCCTTGATTTAATGTGACCTTTTTCAAGTGAAGATTAAAAACTGCCTGCCTTTCTTAGGGGCAAGATTCTGGCGAAGAGGATTAATGTGCGTATAGAGCATATTAAACATTCCAAGAGCAGAGACAGCTTTCTGCAGCGTGTSAAGGAAAATGAAAGGAAGAAAAAGGAAGCAAAAGAAAAAGGCATTTGGGTTCAGCTGAAACGCCAGGTAATGTTTCTGTTGARGTGTCAATCCTTGAGCAGGAGATGACTGAATTCTCAGAGGAGTGGCCTCATGCAGTGCATGGGCATTTGGACTGTCTGGGATGTTTGGTGCCTGAGCACTGCTCTGTGCCAGATGAAAATTGTAGTTGTAGCCTTGAACAAAGGCTTCAGTGCTTCCTGTGCTGGTCTGTGGCAGCAGCTCTGGATGGTTTTAGGGTCAGTAGAGTCTTTGGTTTAGGTGAATTTTTAGTTGCAACAGGTTCTAATGTAAGCCTTGAAGGAAGGAATTAATAACCAGACTTCAGAGAAGAGGTAATGGCTGTTGCTTCTGGATACAGGATTCTGCAGGATACATCACTCTGTGTTCATTGGGTTGATGAGCTGCAGAGAGTAAAGCATAGGTTTTTAAATCCAGTAGCAGGAGTGAGGTACACTTTCTGGCAGATAATTTTCTTATTGCAACTCTTTGAATCAAATTTATGAGCCTAGGAATGGTAGAATTGCTGTAATGTTTATATAATAATGTGCTAAGTGGTTGACAAAATGTTATTTTCTGAAAAAATGCTTTTAAGCTGTAATGTSATGATTTTTCATTTTCTATTTTTCTGTTTACAGCCTGCTCCACCAAGAGAAGCACACTTTGTGAGAACTAATGGCAAGGATCCAGAGCTGCTGGAGCCAATTCCTTATGAATTCATGGCATAATGTATGTTTAAAAAATAAACWAAAGATATGGTTTTGGACAAGTGTATGTGATTGTGGCTGATTCATTTAGTTGGGTTTGGGGCATTTTGTTTGAACAGATGTTTCAGAAACCTTCTTTTATTGAAGTTTATTTATTTAGCTTGCATTTACCATGATGCTTAGTCATTTAAATCATCTGCAGCTTTTGCTGACGAGTTTCRTCATTTATATAGATGATAAATGCTAGGAACACTGAAATTTGCTAGTGCTTAGTAATGATCATGAGCTATTATGAGGGGACACAGAATATTTCACCAGCAAACTAAGAATTTGTATGAAGAATTGGCCAGTGCCAATTGAAGGCTTGATAATTTTTTGTTGTAGGAAAAGAGATAAGGTGTTTCAGATTCCATTGATGCAAGGTTTTGGCTAAGGGGCCTCATGAATACTGAGGAAATGTTGAAACCATTTTTGAAAACAACCTCTAGGGAAGTGTCTGTAGGCAAATTTTGGTCCTCCACCAGTGTAACCTGCAAAATAATGTTTACAGCATCCCCATGCCAATAAGTGTTCTTACAAAATAGTGGTAGTTTAGAAGCAAGGGTTTCATTCCAAAACTGCCAGCCTTTGTATTTTGATTTTTAACATTTTAATTGGCTGGTATAGCTACTAAACACTTGAATTTTTTATGTTTATTGCGTGCCTGTTGAACGTTGCAGTGAATTCCTCTCATCCCAGATTTACTCATGTCTCACAAAAGCCCAGTGCCGCCTGTGCAGGTCTTAAATGGAAGATTTTCAGCTTACTGTTTACCAACCAGTGCTGGTTTAGTGAGCTTTGCTTGAAACAGTGTGCAGTCTGCTAGAGACTGCTGAAGGGAATCTGCTTGGTTAGCCTTGAAAATGCAGTCTCAGGCTTGTTTTGTAGTTACAGGTAAATAATAGTTTACCTTGAAGTGTCATGTCAGGCATTGCTCAGCTACCTTCAGTAAGTGATGTAAAACTAATGTCTACGTGTAGACAGAAGTGCTAGAGCAGCAAGTGACCTCAAGCTGTTTGTAGGTGTTCACTGCTGAGAGTTGCTGAACAGTGAATTGCAGGGCAGCTTGTAAGTGTGGGAGTAAGGAACACAGAGATGAGGTTTGCTTTTACCTAACTCAATCGTGGGTGTTCCATTCCCCTGGAATGTAGGTTTCAGACCTTGAATTCAGAGTCTGGCTTGGGCTGATATTTAAGGGTGAAGGGCTTTAGGTTGGATGGGCTGGAGTTTCCAAGTTCCAGTGAGCAGATTGCTATGTTTGAAGTTCTCCAAGCTCCCATCTCAGAAGATGCAGCAGGCTGTATAGGTGGAATGACTTTAGAAGTRGATCATGCCCCTTAGCAGGCTTTTCTTGGAACAGCAAGATTTGTGAGCTTTATCAACCTCTTTGGCTTGTCAGTTTCCACAGCCATTTAAAAGTGGTATTTGCCTTACAAGATAAGCATCATTTTCCACTAGGCTTTGTAGGAATTAAGTGGGAGGCTATTGGATACAAACTGGTGATGGCATTTTAAATTTCCTTCTCATGCATGCATGTCTAAGCTATTTTGGTTCTGTGTTTGGTTAGTACTCATTTGTCAAAATCACRGCGGATTAGCTGTAGAAGCATGATGAAATGATTAACATAAGTGGTGCACAGATCTAAACTTTTGAACTTACTTTCAACTAATTGGAATACTAAGACTAGACAACATTACAGTGGTCTTGTCTAAGAGCTGTGCTCCCAGAGACACTGCATTGCTACACATTCCAATTTATTTAGAAAAAGTGTTTTTACGGTCACTATGACAACGGTAGTTGGTTGTAAATGCATCTTTGAAAGTCCTCTGTCGSCTGGGAAGAGAGGTTGGGAAGGCTTTCTTGGTTAGGATTCCCAGAAATGACTGAAAATTAATCTGAGTTTGTACAGGAAGAAAATAACCATTTTTGTTTGTTTGTTTTTAATATTTGAAAACAGGAGAAATAAACTAAGGTGTAGCCTTAGTAGTTTGTAGTTTGTTGCACTCAGTGAAGTGGGTGTTTTCCACACTTATCTGAAGTTTCACAGCMCAGACACTTAACAGATCTTGGTACCTGATCTGGGCTGCTGAAGTTTGCTTCCTGTGTGTTTGGCTGCCCTGTTTTTGCACAATCCTGACGAAAGAGGGAGATCTGTGAATTGGGAAAAGCTGAAGAACTGCCTGTTGGGACATCTCCAGTCCTGAGCTGAAATGTGAAGCATGTTCCTTACAGGATTTGGAGTCACCAGGTTTGACTTGCTCTGGAAGGGTTTTGCACACTAAACCCATGAGCTGTAACCAGCTCTCTGCAGTCCTGTTCTGAGGCTCCTTTACAGCCACAAACCTTTACCCCTGGCAAAATCTCCTGTTGTCTCCTAGAGAAGCAGCAAGGAAGCTGCCTTCTGAGCTGTCAGCTTTTTTAGCCTATGGGCAACCCCAGGATTTGAGGTTTCCTGCACACTGTGTAGGCGGTGTCAGGCAGGGAGGGTCAGTGAAAAGGCAGGACTGGGAAGTGGGAGGAGGAACCATTGTCAGTACAGAGGCTGCACAGGGTAGGAACATTGCTCCCATCAGCAGCTCCCATACAGCTTAGGAACTCAGAAAAATAAAAAAGAAGCTCCAGATGTTCTCAGGATGTCCTCCATGCCACCATCACAGGAACAAGCCACCTACTCTCCCCTCAAAAGTACTGCTGTTGAATGCTGCCAGAGCTTGGAACAGGGATGTGTCAGGCAGCAGTGTGGCATACCTGGCACTGAGCAGTGTTGCTGAGGGAAAGGGGCTCGTGATGGGCCATAGGGATAGTGGGGTAGGCCATCCACAGAGTGGGGGTGAAAGAGTACAGCCTAGCACTTCCAAGTGAGTCCTGCAGAGCAGAGAAAGGACCCTTGGAATAGCCTGGAGGCCCACACATCCTAGGGGTGCTTAGTCTGCAGCATGGGGACAGCTAATCTGGGCCCCAACTGCTTCAATTTACTGAGCTGCTCCTGTTGCACCTGGGTAGGTGTGGATGGAGACACAGTCCCTCACACCCTGGACATTAATTCCTTCACAGGGCGTCCTGCCTGGGCTTGGGAAACGTTATCTCTCTGCTTGACCACTCCCACTTCCCCTTGGAGGTGCTCCCTGCAGCGGGCAACACAGTTGGAGGTGTACAGCTGCCCAGAAAGAGGCAGCTCCTCAAGGTTTGAGAAGGACGGTTGTTCAATGCTGCTTTCACAGCTCAGCACCTGGGAATCTTTTGCCTGGAAGGGACTTGTTTCAGTAGCATTCTTTCAGGGGCACACTGAATGTACTCTGATAGATCTTTTGTAAAGCAATGTATAAAAATAGCTGCTGCTGGCTCTGTGAGTGAGGCCAAAGACCAGTGATCCCCTGACAATAGGAGCAGGTGACAATAGCGGGCACCTCTGGAAACCAAAAGCTTTTAGTGATACAAGAGAAATCTTTCCCAAAAGAAAAGAGCTTGCTGGCATGATGGGGAGTAAAGTAGAAACTTTAGGGGCAATAGCTTTTGGAAGTGAAAAGAAACCCATAAGGGTTCTTAGGCACTAGAGAAGCACAAATAATCAACAGTACTTCTTCCACCATGCTTTTCTGCAGGTACTACTTTAACTGATGTTAATAAGTATTGTCTTAACTCAGCTGCCTGTGTGTGAGCATCCAGGGTCAGTTGGGCTGTCCAAGCATCTGCATCCAGGGCTCAGCAGCAGCTGTCACTGTGGCTCCATCCCTCTGTGCCATGAGATCAGTCCATTTGAGTACCATCCATTGTCCTTTTCCATGCTGTATCCTGCTGGCACGTGCCATCTCCCTGATAAAAATGAACGCAGCCTCTGAATGGATTATTTATCTTTTAAGTACTCACACAGTTGCAGGGCAGCACAGAGCAGAAGCAGGAGCCAGGGCATTGGTTTGTGGGGACTGAAACATCCACACAGCTGCTTGCAGGTCTGAGGCTCTTTTAAGGGCAGCCCGTGGTGGAGCACCATTCCTCTCCAAAACTTTTCTACTTCAAAAACCCAAAGGGCCCAATCAAGACCACTTAGGTTTTGGGGCTGGCTGCTGTTTGATCCACAAGCTGGGTTTTCAACACTGGCTGTAGAGGAATATATTCGGGTGTGGGAAACAAAATAGTCTGAGGTAAAATAAAAATTTTCTTTCTTTCAAGATTGGAGTCCCTCACTGCAGGGAGGGTGGTGCATAATGAAGGCTGWGTAGAAGCTTAGATGGAGGTGGGACATAAAGTTATAGAGTGGGAGCTATAATTTGTTGAGTYGAAATCAACCGTCTTAGACTATCTGTTAYTCTGCTCATTCTAATACGCCTTGAATTCATTCGTAGGCTAGTCCTAGGGTAAGGAGGAGGATGAGTGAGGAGGTCCAGGTTAGGGTGGTGGTAGGGGATTGTAGCTGGGTGGCTCATGGGAGTGGAAGGAGTAGGGCAATTTCTAGGTCGAACAGGAGGAAGAGGACTGCTGGGCTGCTTCAGCCACATTTGCCCGTCTACCTCGGGCGGGGGGATGCCCAGCAGGATGCTTGCCCCTACCGTGGGACGCAGGTTGCATGGCCTGACCAGGCTGTCCGCCAGACCCCTGGGCTGTGCCCGCCGGGGCCACCCGACGCCCTGTGAGTGGGGAGGGTAGGAGAAAGAGGAAGGGGTACAACCCGGGTGGGTGAGCCGGGCGGAGAGGGCGGCACGGCCGCGGGGCGGTGCTGCGGGGGGCGGTGCAGCGGCAGCGGGGCAGCCCCCGGGGCGGAGCCGCCGCCGGAGCCCTTAAAAGGCGCCGGGGCCGCGCGCTTCGGGCGCTGCCGGCCGAGCCGAGCGGAGCCGTGCGAGCCCTCCGGCCGCCGAGCCGCCTCTCCCATGCGCCTGCCGAGCATGTCCCAGCCCTTCCTGCTGGCGCCCATCGCCGAGTGCCCCCCGGGGCCGCCCGGCGTCCAGGTCCGCCTGGCCGTGCTGGGTGCCCGCGGCGTCGGCAAGAGCGGTGAGTGCGGGGCTGCCCGTCCTCTTCCCCTGCCCGTCCTCTTCCCCTGTCTGTCCGTCCGTTCGTCCGTCCGTCCCGCCTAACGCGGCGCTCTCTGTTTCAGCCATGATCGTGCGGTTCCTGACCAAGCGCTTCATCGGCGACTACGAGCCCAACACAGGTGAGGCGGGCGGGGCGCGGCGGGGCCGGGCACGGCGGGGCCCCGCGTCCGTCCSGGCTCACGGCTCTCTGCTCCCCAGGCAACCTCTACTCCCGGCTGGTCCATCTGGACGGGGACCACGTTGCCGTGCAGATCCAAGACACGCCGGGATGCATTCAGGTACGGAGATGTTTTGGATCGATCGGTTCTCCCGTGCTACCCAAAGGCTCAGCTTTTGAGCCCAAATTTCCTRCATGCCCAGACTTGGTCTCCTGAGACAGAGCTCAGGCTTCCCTTTGGACCCGTTTGATGATGCTGTGTTCAATCTTTATACTTTCCTGACCCAACGCCGAATCTGTGCTTTCTGATGTACCGCAGGTGCAGGAGGACTGTGTGCAGGTGCTGGACTCCCTGTCCCGGTGTGTGAAGTGGGCAGAGGGCTTCCTGCTGGTCTACTCCATCACAGACTACAGCAGCTACCAGTCTGTCCAGCCTCTCTACCAGCACATTCGCAAGGTGCACCCCGACGCCAGGACTCCCATCATTATTGTGGGGAACAAAGCAGACCTCCTCCACGCCAGGCAAGTACAGGCAAAAGAGGGACTACAGCTGGCAGATGAACTGGGCAGCCTGTTCTTGGAAATCTCCACCAGTGAGGACTCCCARGGTGTCTGTGATGTCTTCCAGTACCTTTGCAAGGAGGTCAGCAAACTACAGCATGCCAGCAGCACGGACAGGAGGCGGTCATCCATCATCCCTCGGCCCAAATCTCCCAACATGCAAGATCTAAAGAGACGTTTCAAACAGGCTTTATCTTCCAAAGTCAAGTAAACCTCCCAATGACATCCTCTGGGACTCAATAGAATTTATTTTTGTAAACTAGTTAATAAAAATCTATATTTTTGTACTAATGCCAGCAGTGTAGAAGTAAGTATGTCAAAGCTTGCCATTTCCTTGCTGTTCTCTCATTTGACTGGTTGGGTTATTTTTAAAGAAAAAGAAAAGGAAAAAAAGGCTGCATAGCAACTAAATAAAGGGAGTTGGAAAGGGGACTTTTGCCAGGGGGCTTTGATTCCATTTCTTTTTTGGKGGGCTGGGATTTTCTGTATTAAGCTACTCATATGATTTTCTCTGGAGGCTTCAATTTCCTGTTTGTAAAATGGGAGTGTTAATGATGAAATCATTACCTGCCTTTATACAATGCTTGGAAAGCCRTTGGTGGAAAACTTTGTAGGAGATAAAAAAAAGCTCTATTAAACATGAAAATATAAAAGTGTCTGTAAGAATTCTTATTATAACAGAACTGCTCTCTCCCTCAAAGCTGCTGTTTTGCTTGYGCCTGTAATAGCCTGAATGCTGATAGGTTGTTAGGAATGAGCTCCAGTTTCTGATGTGCCCTAGAGATCTGTTCTACAGAGTTAATAATTTGAGCCTCAAGCATTTAACAGGAGGGTTGAGTTTCTCCTACAGATTGCTGTGGAACAAAGTGCTGAGCAATCCACAGCAGAGGAGTGTGTGGGTTGGCTGTTGCTTTCTCTGGAGATGTATGATAGGAAGGACTGATGCGTAGGACTTTTTCCTTGGACAGAAAATAGCTACATTTAAAAGGAATCACACCTTTATCTTCCCTGGAGTAATTTTGTAGCTATTGGAAACAGGTCAGACTTTACTCTTACTTCTCATAAACTCTAAACCATACTAGAATGGGTTTTATTAACTGTTTGCTGGATGTCTGAGCACGGAAGGTAGATTTTGCCATTCCAGTATACCTCTGAATTATGTATGYAAGAAATAAAACAAACTACTCCATGCTGAGAAAGTGTGGAAGTGGATTAATCTGTACAGAGAAAACTCACTGTCCTCACTCAAGTGCAAGTCCAGGAAGGTTTTATTTTATAAAGTATCACAGATAAGTCAAAAGACCATTTCCTTCTTTCCTCGTGTTAGGAAAGGCAGGTAGGTGCTGTGCCTTGCAGTTAGTGGGCAATCCCTGTTGTTTCTGATCCCTGGACCTTGAAGCTTCCTGGGCCACCTTCACTCTTTATCTGCATCTGAGTCTTCCTGATGGTGCTAATTGAGGGAAGGGTGACTGAGCATGTTAAAGATGATGCTCTGTGCAGAAGCACCAGAGGGTCGAGGCAGGGGTGTGGGGTGCCAGCAGCACTGTTCCCAACCCAGGGCTGTGTGCACCTCTTCAGCCCAGGCATGTCACCTGTATGTCTCCTCCGTGAAGGCCCTGTGCTGCCCTGGSCACAGGAGAGCTGATGGCCAGAGCTGCAGGAGCAGACTGAAACTGGGGCTGCAAGCTGGATCCAAAACTCTTGGAGCTAATCCAATGTCAAAAGCATGGTGACAGCCTGGACGAACCAAATAATACTTAAACGTGTTAATACAATACTTAACACATGTTAAATATTTCTTCACTGTGAGAGTTGCTCTGCCAGGCCCAGGATTCTGGGCTTGAGGGGAGCAGGATGATGGGGTTTGTGAGAACGAGCATGTCCCTGGCAGACTTGAACTCACCACATGGACCATGTGTCCATGGGGAAATTTGAAGAGAAATTGAAAAGTCACAAGTGGGATATTTGTGGAACATGTCATCATCTTGAAACCAGGATAACAAATTGTTTCCAAGAGAAAATACCACTCTAGTAGAGTTTCAGTTGTTTTTTAGCCTGCAGCTTTTGTATTTGGAAATTATTTCCTACTCATGTATCCAGTACAGAGTTTCACCAAGCAAGTTGCTAAAGATATCCAGTGCACACATGACACAAAACATGCTAAAGGGGCAGGTAATGTTACTGGACAAGTCTGCATCTCACTRTGGTCCTGAACAGCCAGGTGAAAAATCACATTAGGCACTGACTTAGGTGCCTCCCACTGCCCTGGCAAAGCAGGAGCTTGGGTCCCCACTCTGGTACAGGAGAAGAGTTTGTGCGGGAACCAGTGGGCACTCAAGGGGCAGGGATGGGCAGGAGCAGGGGGATAAATTTTCCTCATCTCTCTGTCTCTCAGGGGAAAAAGCTAGAGATGCCTCTTGCTACACAGGCACCCATGCTCAGGTCAAAGGTGCAAAATCTCCTGTCTCCATCCTGTGCTTCTCATGCTGCTGGGCTGCTTCAGCCACATGTCAGGAGTAGGATGATCCCCTCAGGGATGTAATGGAGAATCTGAATGATTAGGGCATGTCGGTGGCAGGGGGGGAGGGCTGCTCTGATATGCCTCTAACTTAAGGCAGCAGCTGCTTTGGCCCACGCTGGGTAACACCTTTTGGTAGAGGCACATAAATCAGGCATTTATGCTGTTTGTCTGAACTTCCCCTGGCTGGCACAGATCTACTCTCACCCAGAAGTTCTTAACCCTGAGCTGACAGGTCAAGCACAGGAAGAACCTGCTGGCTCCCAGCACATTTTACCCCAGCATTTTCTTCAGTCCTGTAAAGCTGGAGCAAAGTCCTGAGCAAAGAGGGCCCACCAGGGCAGGGAGGGCAAAGCATCTCACAAGCACTAGCAGAGCAGCTCCAAAGCTTTGTTTCTCCTGGGCCATGGCAACTTATGCCTTTCCTACTGAATACTTGCCATCCCCAGTCTCTAAGCCCTTCACAGAGGGGCAGGGTGGCTCCAGGAGGGTAAGTGGTGCATAGCCTGGCCTTTTCTCCTTGATCAGAGGAAAATATGCATCTGCCTCTTTCCTCCCACCACCTCCGCTACGAAACAGAATCACAGCAATTTTCCCTGACAAGATGGATGAGTGGGTTTTCAGAAGCAGGGATGTGTGCAGCATCACACACTATTATGGCTGCTACTACATCAGCATCTCCCCCCTGTTGGACTATTTTTTCTACTTATCTCCAAGCTCTGAAATCATCCAGTAATGCTTTAAGGCTTCATGAATTTTAAAATAGCAGCTGCCATCAACCTGTTCTGTGTACTCAACTCAGGAGCTGCACACCCCTAGACAGAGCTAGGGGTGTTTTCTTCGAAAAGCTTTGTGGATCTTCCCTTTATTTTCTGCCCCACAARAGCACCTCGACCCAGGCTGCTTCCTCACTGTCTCTTGATGGGGGCTTGCTTCTCAGCACAGCAAGTGGCCAATGCTGCAGGTTCATGCTGTTTTCTGTGGTTTGCTTGTAGAAGGATTCTGGACAAGGCAGACTGAGCAAGGACTGTGTTCACACCTTGGGCAAGAGTTGGGTTCAAGCGTCAGTCAGGGAGCAAAATTGATTGAGATATGGATGCATCCATTTTACATGGATGGATGGACGGATGACTGGAAACAGATCTGCATCCTATGCATGGATCTYCTTTAGAATGATTTTATTCTGTGGGACTTCATTAGCTTTTGCTGAATGGAAGGTCTAAATAGATTCTGAATGAAGTCCTTTAGGCAAAGGTGATCTTTTATGGCAGTTGCACTTGGCACATGACCACTGGTGATTCACATCAGTATGGCAGCAGTTTCTCCTGAAGTGAGGATCCAAAGTCTGTTGTCTTTCTAGGAGCAATATCTTTGAGGGTGATGCTGTTGTTGGGTTGCTGCACTAAACTGTAGGCAACATTCCAAAGAGTTGTGTCCCTGAGGTACCTTCAGCAACATCCCTGAAAACCTTGTTATGAGCAGAGCATGGCTCACAAAACAGCAGCTCAGATTGATCTGGAGTAATTAGTGACAATTCAGATTTCCCTATTGATTCTAAGGCTTGCTCTTCCACCACTCTCCTTATTTTGCCTATCTAAAAAGAAGGAGAAAGCAAAGACTTTTTATTGAAAATGGTTTTGGGGAATTGGTTAATGAAATTTTCTTACTACATTCAATGCTTGATGCTTTTGACTGAAAGAATAATAAATGTATATTGTGACTTGTTATGCCAGTGTATACTGTGGAGCATAATCAGCTATATACTATCTTCCCACACTACCAAAAGAAAAATTAAGATATAGAGATTGAGCTTTCATTTCAGTGCCCTGTGATACTTGATTTACAACTGAAAAGCTACATAGTGAATTTTGCATAATGATTACAGAGCTTCATAGATGTCATAGCTGCTGTTTTGAAAAATGTGCTTGGTTTTTTGTTATCCTCGTTTTTCCTTTGTGACAGAAAACAAGCAGCCCTAGGAGCACTCCTCACCAGGGACCCTCATGGTGTGAGCTGCTGTGTAGAGGTGGCTGCTTCAGCCCCATGCTCTGCCCTTTGGGCTTTGCTGGGCAAGTGTTTGGGCAGAGGCACCCACGTACCCAAGCTTGTGGGGTCATGGTTCAGCAACTCTATTTTGCTCTTGACCTGTGCACAATATTTCCATTAAAATGTGTCCGTCCGGGAAATTGCGCAAGCTTATTTGTCAGCCTGCATTACTGGGAAGCAGTAATTAATTCTTAAAGCTGAAATATTTCTCTTCTAAGGTATTTGGCTCTTTCTGCACTACTAAAAACATCCTCTTTTCAGGTTTCAAATGGCCCTTGTAAACATTTCCTAGTAATTTTATCCCTTGGGGTGGTTAAGCCAATATCAACAAATGCTGTTTCTGTGGGAGCAGCTCAGAGCAGAGAGGACTACACTCTCCCCAGGCTGAGGCAGTGAGGTAAACTATCAACTCCTGTCCTGCAGCTGGTACTTCCTTCCACTCCTGCAAACAAAAACCCGAGCCAGAAAAGTAATGTGCCTGTTCTTTGGGGCTCAGAGCCTGAACCCTTCCACAAGCCTTTAAGAGCTTGGTGATTTATCTGAACCACGCTCAGCAAGCAGACCTCGCAGTGCCACCATTTCTTTTTGGTATTAGAAGTCCAAACGTCTCTTTTAACCCTGGAAGACAGATCTGGCAGAAGCCTGAGGAGTGCAGAGAACATGAAGAAACCATAGCGACAGCAGCATAGTATTGGCAGCCCCTCAGGATCTGAAGCAGATAAGGAGGTGTTGCCTTCCTGTAGGAAAACAGCAGGCAATAAATATGGATGCAATTAGGCTGATTTGGTTGAAAATTCATGGGTTGCACTCAGATGCTGAGAAAGAAAAGGGCTGGCTGTCACCCCAGTGTGCCCAGGGCCAGCCTGGAGGGCAGCTGCCCCCAGCCCCCAAGGAGTTCATGCCCGTGACTGGGGAGCCTGCCCTCAGCTCAACCGAGACTCCTCAGCAGCTTCTGAGTAAAGCATGCACCACAGCCCATGGAAAGGGRAAGTGCCTGAGACAGATCATGCTGCTCCTCCACAGGGAAAAACCACCCTGCATCGTGGGGGCACCTTGATCTGTGCTCCSTAGCATGGAGGAAATAAGGCCACAGTCCAGACTTAGAGTATTTTTTCATTCTTCACCATCCTTGARCCTCTGACCTGAGCTGGGAAAGAGCTGGCCTGGGCTTTAGACATGAAGCAACCACTCCATCAGTACAGACAGGAGGAGCATTTGAGGATTTTATATAAAAATTATGATGTTTTTTACTCTTTCTCTTATGCCTCATGTCTCAGACAGCATGTAGAGGCTAAACCAGAGAGCTCTGCTTGGGTGTATTGCGTTCTTCAAGGTGCCCAGTATCTCAYTCAAGTGGCAAAGTCCCTGCAGATTAAAGGTACTTAAACACAGCATTAGTTAGGAGGGAATTTTTACATCTGCCCAAGTGCTGCTCACATATGGCCAATTAAAAAGCCTCCTAATGGGCTGGTTTGTGGCTGTTGCACAACAAGGCTGTGGCTGTTATTACAATGTGCAGATGAGCTACAGCACCTGCTCTGTGCGAGGGGCTCCCCGTCCCTCAGCCACACAGCCGGGGGAAAGATGCTGTATTATTTTAAGGAAGGTCTTGGGAAAGCACTGGTGCTTCTGCAGTGAGCTCAGTCAGGTGCAGGTGGGCTCCATTTCCTTCAAACAGRTACCTCTAAGAGATTTGCTATTAAAAAATGTTTATAAAACGTCATATCTGGATGCTCATGTTTTTTCAGCACATAGCAAATGGATGCAGATGGAGTGTGACTTCTGGTGACCCTTCAGTATTTAARCAGGAAGATGCAAACATAAGGGTTAGCCTGAGTCTCATGTGCCTCTCTCATGCCAATGATGCTGCTGTAGAAGAGCCTGTCTTGAATTAAGGGTTGTAGGCAGGAGGCAGAGGTCTGTGCTAATTCAGGCTCTTACCTTGAATAAAAAATATGCATCTGGTTGTTGAGGTGACTCCTAATTTTAGCTCTGGTGTTGAATAATGGAAATGCATTAATAGCCTGATGTAAATCTGTCCATATTCCTTATGCAAAATTACCATCTCGCTAGTGAAACAGGCTTCTTTGATTTTGCCTGGGTGCTGAAGAACAGCGCACAATAAATATGCATTCAATTAGCTTAATGTGAGTGAGCAAAGATGTATTGCCTAATATAGCTGCAATTCCAAGAACTGATGCATCAAATGCAATGAATTGTTTTCCTGGGCTTTTGATTGTTTCAGAGATTTCTGATCAAGCTTGCTTAGAAGGCATTRTAATCTGTTTGCATTAATGAGACCTTCAAATATGAAGCTGGTAAAATAAAAGAAAGACATTAAGCAGAACTGAGTTATTTTAACCAAGGCAGTGAGCTGTCTTGCTGGCTGCACTGTCCTCTTGCATAGTGAAGGAAAAACACAGGAAGAAACTGGGAATTTCAGGGGTCCACCYTCATGTGGACAGAGCAGAGGTGAGGTAAGGAGATGTCAGTTCTGCTTCCAGCCACATCACCCAGGCACGTGCCTGTGTGTTGTATGATGGGAACTGGTAATTATAAAAGCTTCTTGCTTACCTGGAGGCAACACTATGGGCTCCTCCCACTGCTTGTGCCCTTCCTGATCTTCAGCATCCTCCCAGCAGGGAGCTGAGCTGGCAAACATAACTTACACACTGGGGAAGTTCCTCCTGATAACTGCCTGAAAGTCTCCACGGTTGTGCCTAKGCTTCCATCTCAAAGAGAGCTGGAGACTGAATCCCAGTCCTGACATCCAGTGGACTGGATAGTCCATACCCACTCTGCTTAAAGCTGATTGCCCCTAGATTAGGATGGTCTACATGAAATAATATTCAGTCCTGGGACTCTTCTGGGCCCTCTGGGATACTCAGGTCTGTGACAGTGGTCACTGGGGTTTTCAGGTGAGGGGAGAGATGAGATGCTGACTCTATGTTCAGAAGGCTTGATTTATTATTTTATGATATATATATTACATTATAACWAACTAAAAAGAATAGAAGGAAAGGTTTCCTCTCAGAAGGCTAGCTAAGAGTAGAATGGAATGAATAACAAAGGCAGCTGGCTCGGACAGAGAGCGAGAGCCAGCTCTGCCGTGAGTGGTCACCAAATCCAAACATCCACAGGAGACCAATCATGGATCCACCTGTTGCATTCCACAGCAGCAGATAACCATTGTTTACATTTTGTTTCTGAAGCCTCAGCTTCTCAGRAGGGAGAAAAATCCTAAGAAAGGATTTTCACAAAAGATGTCTGCGACACAGGTCTTTAATGATTTTTTAACCTTTTTYTTTCTTTCCCCCTGCAGTTCAAAATACTCCAAATTATTTGAGAGCTGTGTTTGAGCCCATAAGAGTGGTATTTTTAGCATGCAAAACAGGCTTTGTGTTTTMTTTCGTGAGGCTCATGGAGGCATTTTAGAGTGCAATGCCCAGGAGGGTCCTGTTAAAGGCTGTGTGGCAGGACGTAGCACCACCACATCCATGCTGTCTTTTGGGAGACAACTTGTGGGAATGAGCTGTTCCCAGGGCTGTGCTTGGAAGGAGCTGGCTGGGGCCATCCATAGAAGAGATAGGCATTRTCAGCTGGAGTAGGTGGGCAGAATTCCACCACAGAGTTCCACTCAGTGACCCTCCTTCAGGCCCCTGAAGAGACAAACCTGTTCACCTCAGCGAAGATCAGGATTTTTTTCTATAGCTTGCCACTGATGTAGAGAGTTTGGTCCCATTTTCTTTGTCATTCCCCTTCTTGCAGATTCAGGCTGATTTTAGACCTCTCCTAAGCCACCTCTTTGCCAGACTACCCAAATCCATGTCCCTCAGCATCTCTTTGTGGCTCGTGTGCTCTAGGCCACTGACCATCCTGCGGAGTTTCTCCAGTTCCTCAAAGAAATACTAAACTGTTGTCCCTAAATGGGACAACACTTCTGGGGCAGATTTACCAGCACTGAATAGAAAGGGARCAATAATTACCCTCCAGTGGTGCTGAAGTTTTACAGCAAAGCCCAGGTCCTTCCCTGCATGGCTGTTGTGTAGGCAGAAGGATGCTGTCCTACACCAAAGCAAAGGATGTGCGCTGCTCTCCATGGGATTAAACTCCATGGGATTTCTATTGTCACACATCCCAAGTTTCTCAAGGTCCCTCTGGACTGCCTCTGCCAGCTCTGCTAAATGGAGATGGCTGTCATTACTTCTAATCTATTACCATCTGTATGTATGCTGAAAGTGCCCTCTGTGTCATCARCCTGGTGACTGATGAAAATATTGAACAATATCAACTCCTGTGTCATTCCCTGGGGTCYTCTGTTCATTACTGGCTGCCAGATGGCCCATCACAACATTGATTATTATTCTTTGACCTAATGGTCCAGCTAATTTTTGGTCCAGCTAATTTTCAATCCATCTAACAATTTGTTCATCCAATTCATGTTTGCTCAGGTTTTGCATGAAAATGCTGCAGGAGGATTTCCAGCTGTCAGAGCTACTTCTGATCACTGGGAGTTTCTGATAATGGACAGCAGCCATGAGGTCACATCACCACCCTCAGGTGAATCCCACCTGCTCACCTGACTCCCAATACTTACAGCTCCTCAAGGCTGACCTTCATCTGTTCCTCCCCTTATTGGCTGTTCTCCTTCTTGTCAAACCATACTGGATATGTAAGGTGTGGGAGTAAGCCTTGCCAATGAAATGTATGCAAAAAAAAAGCATTAAATGCTTTAGTCTTTTTGCTTATCATCTTGTCAGTGGCTTGGCTCACACATTTGTTGATGGACTCACAATTTCTCCACATTTGCTTTTGCTGCTAAGACACGTGTAGCATCCATCCTTCACGTTTCTTCTTGTGCCAGGCAGTCTAAGCTCCAGCCAAGCTTTGTCCTTTCTGGTTTTATCCCAGAGTGAATTATCAATACTTACTGGCTCCTTTCAGTTGCCTGCACATGCTTCCAGTTGTTGTTATGTCTTATTTTAAAATACTAGYTCTGTGACCCCTGGAGCAATGGTGGGCTTGCACCTTATGTAGATGTTTTATCTTGTACTGTTTCTGCTCTTTTTTTTAAAGTGGTTCTCAAAATGGCAGTTGCTCCCCAGTATGTCCTGATGGAAAGCAAATCAAATAATATTTTTTCTAAAGAAGTTAAGCAAACATGTTTAACATGTCAGTTAATTGAGAAGACACTTGCTCAGACAGAATGCTGCACAAGGGGACTGTTTGCTCCTAACATGTCATTTTCATACTCCCTGAGCCACTGTTACTCTTCTCTGATCTCCCAGGACTTCAGCCGGATTTAGGGTGTCRGGTCACAAGTGTTCCTCCTTGGCATCCCACCTCCAGACTGCAGCCCCCCATCTGTTTGCACTTTGGGTCCATGGCACCAGCTCAGATCTCACSTAACTTCTGAGGAGCACAGGCTTAGTGCTGAGGAGCCCTCCTGCCTCCAGGCATTTCAGCTCTGTCTCCATGGGGCTTGTCTTGTCTCTTTCCAGTCAGCTGTAGAGAAGACAGCAAATAATGGATATAATCTGCTGCACAGGGATTTAGGCCAGAAATTTCACATAATTTTTAAGAGTCTGGGCAGCTAGGTCCGGAAAATGAGCACATCAACGCCATACAATCTCACCCTTCAGAATTTTTAAGAAGAAAGAGGAGAGCAGTGGGGTTAGGTACTCCTGCGCTGGGTCTGGAAATGCTGGATGAATTCCTAAACCCTGCTCAGCCCCAGCTTTTGGGCATCTCTTCAATGTACCATCTGCTTTGTTCAGCCATGAGTCTCTGGCCATTTCAGCTCCTTTCTCCACATGACCAGGCCCTCAAGGGCTCTTTCTGACCCTCCCATTTTCTGGCCTAAAAAAATGCATTTCATTCCTTCACTATCAGGAGCTCCATCACTTCATGGTTTGGAAAAGAGTGGAGCCATGCTAGTGGGTGCCTGTGAGCACACATGCTCCTTGGGGAAAGGGGCTGGGATCCTCCCCTGGAGAATGGGGCTGAAGGCTGCCCGCCTTCCTGGAGGACCCAGGGAAATGCAGGGAATGTGGAGGGCTGCCGATCTTGAAAGGGAGCTGGAAATATAACCCAGAACAAGTCTCCCTGCTGCATGGCTCCCTGCCACCAACACTGGGAGTACTGCTGGGTGAGATGGAACAGGAAAGGTCCCTTGGTCTGTTGGAGCAGCTCCYATCTAGCAGGGAGCCCATGCTCTCAAGCATGACCATCAGCAGTGGYTTGAACATCGCCAGGGAGCAGTTTAGATTACTTAATTTAGAGAATCACTCAGCAAATACCAGCAGAAATCTGCTATAATTGTCATGATTTCCACTCTCAGCAGCAGCTCCCTTTTGTCCTCCCCATGTCAAAAAGCAACGCAGCTGTGCCCTGTGGCCCTGTGSTCAGGGCACTTTCTCCATCCCCAGCTCAGCAGCATGCCATGGAAAGGCTGCACCMCCTCATCAGTCAAAGTCCCATCTAGTGTGGAATGCAGGGCTCTGTGCCCMCTGGAGAGGAAAGCCCTGGTGCTCAGGGTGCAGCTTTGCTCCCCAGGGGAGGCTCCAAGGGCTCCTACCCCTGCAAGGGCAGGAGCTGCTCCTGCCTGTGCTGCCCACCCTTGTCTTCACTAAAAACCTCAGTCAAACCTGGGCTGAAGGTTTTCACTTCAGCATGTGCATTTCCAGAAAAAAACCAGCGACATCTAATCACATCCACTCTTCCCCAGCCCTCCTGCAGGTCAGGTTTACCCCATGGGAGCCACAGTTAAGGACATTCACAGACATCCCAGGTCACAAATCTCTGCTCCAGTTAGCTAAAACAAGATATTACAAAAGCAAAACCACCCCCAAACTTCTGCATTACCTAATGAAATCAGCCTATTCCTTGATGAACTTGTGCAATGTGCAGTTTCAGAGCTCTCCAAAAGTTGTTTATAACAATTTTAACCCATGGATGGTCACTGCTCTGTTTTTGTTCCCAGTGAACACTCAGAATTTGCTACAAAACTGCAGGCAAGGTGGGATGTAGTTCTGGGGTGGTGTTTTGCGCACTGCAAAGGATGGGAATAAGGAAAATGATGTRTGTTTTGGGGGGCAAGTATTCTACATATAACAGTGTGCATTCAAGCAGTACAGCACAACTGCTGTAATGGTTTATACTATTTAAACAACATTTAAAATGGGGAAGCCTCAGAAAGCCTCTTGAAGATTGTCAACACCAATTTTGGTCCTAAGGGCACTTTGTGRCATTAAAGGCCATAAAGAAAGATTTCCCAAAGCAAATGGGAACTTGGAAGACTTTTATATCTTATATTTTTTTCTATTTCTTATGTTCCTTTTCTTCTCCTGGAAAACTCTATATAGTCTATCCACAAGCAGTCTGAGAGATTTTATTACTAACAACTACAGACAGGTTCTCCTGTCTGAAAAATAAAGATGGATTCATGTAGTCTTTGCTGCTGCTCTCAAGAAAATGTCACTTTCCTTACCAGAAAGCAAAGGCAGGCTAGATTTTCTTACCAATTTTTCTAAATTATTTCTAATGTTATAAATTTTTGCTTTTACAAGTCCTGTGGTGTGACTTTTACTTTAAAACCCTTGTCTCCTGGAGACAAATCTCTCCTGTCATTGAATGCAAATTTCTGACCTTCGCACACTAAAAGAAAAGTGATGGGCTATGATCTAATGTGACCCAAAGGTTCAGAAAATTAGAGAACATCCTGAGCTCCAAYGCTTATCTTTTAAATTGTATGATTTTTAAATCAATCTACTAATGTGGAGACGGAATTAGGAAAGATAAAGTGTGGTTTGTGGTGATTTTTCTCCCTTCTCCAGCTTTTCTATACTTTAGGAAAATGGTGATGCAATCCATTGGAGTGAGCTGAGGAAAGTTGTGTCAGCCAAAATCATTGAGTCATGGAAACCTGGGAGCTGCAGCTCTTGGGAGTTCCAGACGGGGGTTGGTGTGCTTTGGGAAAGGAATGCTGGTTGCTGTACATCATCTGCTTGCTCTGCTGTTGCCCTCTTCCTCCAGGATTGAGGAAATCTGATTGATTCATCCCTTATACTTGTCGGAAATGTTGCTCATTGGGGACTTTGACAACTTTGTTTAATCTCCCTGGGGCTGTGCTTGAAGGCTTGAGCAAGTTGCTGCTATCAACAGCTCTAATTTGAACCAGGCCCTTGTTACTATCCATCAGCGTGGGGCAGAGGGTTGTGCTCAGCTAGGAGAGCCAAAGCACACAGCTGAGGGAGGAAGAGTGCAGGAAGCAGAAACCTTGTGCACAAGCCTTAGCTGGGGGCTTCTGCCTGGGGCAGACCCCACCAARGAAGAGCTACTGACCCAGCTTAGCCCTGACTCAGTGAAATCAGCCTCGAGAGAGGGTGGGATGTGGGCCTTAGTTCTATTTCCTGAAATGAGCTCAACAAGTGCTTACAGGCATCAGTAATATGTGAACAACCATGGGAGGCTCTTACTCCAGGCCTGGTAGGATCCATCTCCACCAGAAATTTATAATGCTCAGAAAAGTCTTCCTGAATCTTATTTCTCTCTGTGCACAGGTGAACAGTGAGGCCAGGAACCTCAGTGCACCTGAGCAAGAGCTTCTGCTGTGGCAGGGTGTGATGTCCCAATGTGAGGGTCTTGCTGCCTGTCCCCAACCTCACAGAGACAGCATGAGGCAGCTCAAGCTGAGCACAAAAGAAAGAGCAAAAAAGAAAGCTACAGGGTTTTTGYAAGTACTGTTTTTTCCTGTTTTCCAGCATATAACAAATATGTAGTCTCATTTTGTTGGCATGTACTGGTTTTGTGTGCACAATRTGCTGGTAAACTTCTGCTGAGTTCTGTGTATGTAACATTTTCTGCTGAGCTCCTGATCAAGCAGAGGCCTGCTGGGACAATCCCTGGTCCTCTGTGGTGGGGTACAGAATCACACAGCCCGTACTCCCTGCCCATCCCTGTCCCCATCCCCATCCCTGTCCCTGCACCCCTTGCTGGGGTGCTGCCTCTCCTTCCTGCCCTTGTTTTTGCCAAGAAACAGGACATCACCTCTCCAGCCCAGGCAGAGCAGGTACCCTGTCCTCCCAACATTCCCAAAAGTGAGCTATTGGGGTGATGGTGGTTTTTGCTGCATAGTTGGTGTGGAAGATTTTTTCCCCCTGCAGAAGGAGATGAATGGAGGAACTGATGGGTTAGCATGTAATTGGATTTGTCTCTGCTGCAGTGGCACGAATGGGTGATGGATGGTCCAGCCAGGTGGAAAGGAGGTGCTGTCATCCCCTGCTAACAGACCTCTCATGCTCTTTCAGAGGGAAAGGGTCTCACCAGAGCATCCTACAGGAGCCTTCTGGAAGAGAGAAGCATTTTGTATGCATCCACAGGGACATCCTCTACACCTGCCCAGCTAGGACACCAAGGCTTGGAAAGGACCAGGTTCACTCWAGCCTTTGTGCTCTTCTCCACACACTTCCCAGTACAGTCTTGAGTGCTGGCCAAGATATATTTCTTCCTTCAGAAACCTCGTTTGTGTTAGACAATAACACCATGTTCAAGCCCGTGTGCTTGACCTGTTCCTCAGAGCACCTCTGATATGCCTGGGTTTCTGCAGTTTGCTCTCCAGAAATTTCTGCTGGTAAGATGAGGAGAGAATCTATTTGCTGGTTTAACTTCTCTCAGATTACTCTGAAGACACCAGTCAAGTTGTAGCTGGCTTGTGGCTTTTAAGAAAAGTGCCAGATGATTCCTGCAGTGTGACTGGTGATGCTTGGCTGAGGCAGAGAAGATGGGAGAGAGAACGAGATAAGCCAGAACAAAATATCATGAGCTATTTTGCTTTGTTATAGAGCAGAACACTGAATATCTTCCAGCTTCATTTCCTGGCTTACCTGCTCCCCACAAATGGCCTGCAAGGACATAATATTTGATGAATGGCATTAAAAGGAGCCTTTTCAGTTCTCAAGCTCCCCCTTTTTTATCCTCTGCTCCCAAGAGTTATGACAATGTGACCACAGATGTCGGTTCWAGGCATTCTCCACCCCATGTGGTCTGCTCTTACATAAGAGTCGGGGAAGGTGCTTGACAAAAATATTTTCAACTTAAAGCAATGAAACAGAGTCTTGATGACATCAGTTGCTGAGCAGCTGCAGATAAAGAGCTTGAGGTTTYTTCCCCCCAAAAATGGAGTTACACATTCTTCCTACCAGACCCAAATAAACTCAACGCCAACACTAACCTCATTACTGGAGGATATGAGGGTGCTTGGGGCACAGAATCRGCATCAGAATGGCTGTGCCTGGTTCTGCATCCTGCCTGCTTGGCAGTGTCAGCAGTAACCCAGCTGGTGTGCTGATACACCCCCATGCTGCTGGAGGATTTGGCTTCTTTCCTTCCTCAGAAGAAGTGCAAGCAACTGGTTGAGCTGGGCTGTTGAATCTGCTTCTGTTTGCAAAGCAAAACTCTCAAACTTCCATACAACCCATAGGAAGAATAAACAAATRCTATAAAATATATAAATCAGAGGAATGGGCCAAGAGGTGCTGTGAAGGTACTTTTCACAGCTTTTACTTGTTGAAATCCTGATGCTCCTAAGCAGATGCTTTGACTTTCCAATATCCAGGCAGCTTTGGTATTTGAGCTGCTAAAATCAGAACCAAGAACTTTCTGAAATGGTAATGAATTGCTTTGTTTGCCCTGGATTGCTCAGTGTTCCCACTGCTTTATTGAGCAATCTGCCTGTCAGCTGTGATGCCAAACCTTTCTGGGTGCCATGTCTTTAGCTCCCAAAACCCTGATACACTTTGCAGAGACATGTTCTGATGGTGTTGCATCATTCCTGAAAATTGTAGGTTTTTCTGTAGTAAGAACAGAATTATATCTTAGGGTATGAAACTTTACTGCTTCTAAAGGGGGCTTGGGAGGTAAGGCATTATTTTWCTGGTTGTGGTATCTGATTTTCCTAAAACAGGGGAAGTTGTACTGGAAGCAAGAGCCACYATGAAGGTCTAAGTGCTAAAACGAAGATTTTATTGCAAATGCATTCCTATGTCTTCTGTAAAGACTTATTTTTCTATAAACATAGAAATATTTTAGTTTGTGCTTAGTGTGCTGGCTCATTTTTTTATTATTTTCAGATTATTCCCCCATACAGTCTCATAGCTATGCCTTGTCTTCTTGCAGGCATTGGCTAACTGCATCATGAGCATCTCTATTGTGTAGAAGTGAACTGAAAACCAGGGTTTGACACAAGGAAAATGTCAAAGCATGGATACAGAAGTCAATTTCTTTAATTTCTTTTTGTTGGGAGTGAAAACTGCCTTTATTTTTCAGGAACAGCAAAGTGGTAGTGTTTCTTTTATGACAGTACTACTAATAAAATTTCACTGATTATGTTTAAGAATGAGATTCGAGGAAAAAACCATTTCAGTAAAAATTTGTTTTTATGCTGCTGCTTATTTAACAAAAGCTTGCTGAGTCACATGCTYTGAAGGGTACTTGAGGGGGAGAGGGATTACATATTCCACACCAAGATGACAGAAAATGCTTTAAATTTTTAGCTTGGGGTTTTTGAGAACAACTAAATCTTCATTGATTTTTCTAGAGTTCAAAGCTGAACATACGTAACTGGAAAGAACAGCCCCAGGGAGAACAGAAAAAAGAAATTCATGACACTTTACATTGATTTAGCCATTATGTCCCACTGGACAAACGGGATATAGCTGGAAGAGCCATTACACATCATTGCCTCCAAAGATGGCCTTGATATTTGCAAGTACTTACACACAATTACAGCTTTAAGTACAGTAACAAGTGGCCGAGCTTTGCCCTTCCCTCTTTATCTTTTAAGTCACAAAATTGCACACAGTGGTTCTGAGTCATCCAAAGGAGCCTGAAGAGGTGGGCAAAGCATCACTATGTTCTTGTTTGTAGGTACTAAAAGAATGGAGAGAAAAAAAACATAAGCAGCCATGAGGGAGGAAGGCTTTTCCATGCAGAAGAGGTGGTCCTCTGGGTCTTACTACCTTTTGTGAGGTGAGCTTTCCAAAATCCTTTAAACTCCCAATTTCTGGGGAACACATGCTGTCTGAACATCAAGGAAGACTTCGAATGAGGCTTCACCATTTCCAGTTTCACATTTTGGGCAGTGAAGCACAACCAAATCAACCAGCTGTTGAATATCTCCGAAGGAATTGTTATGTGACTATTACTTAAGATCCAATAGACCAGCAAAGACATCTGTGTCTTAGACAAAGGCAGCAAGTTCTTACTGGACAGCCTGGGCTAAGTGTAGAGTCAAGTAAAACTCTCTTGAGCTTGAGTGAAAGTACCAGTGGGGTTCAACTTCTGCCAGGGTAGAAGTCAGAAGACGAGGGACATCCCAGATTACCACCTGTCCCATCTCCTGACTGACCCCAATTCAACCATGCCCTTCTCTGTAGACTGTACCTGAGAAGGAAGCGATGGAGGGATAAACACATGAATGGGTGGATAGATAGACAGAGAGACAGAAAACATATTTGATGTGTTAATTGCCTGAACTTCTATATTCCTAGGGTTGGTTTCTGTCCTTCTTAGCTTCTCCAGAGCTAGAGCTGTCAGAAAGATGGCAGAAAATGAAGAGAGCTAAGATAATGGGAAATTATAGTCACATTGGCCACAACTGCCTTTGGAATGGATACCACCAAATACGTGGTGTAAGTACAATAATGCCTGGATCTAGTCTTCAAGACTCTGTCTAGGGGGCAAGTCCCACCAAATTCCATTTGACTCAGTAAAACCAGTAATTGCAGTSCCCAGCAGCATCATATTCAACCACCTTTTGGCCAGCGGTGCTTCTGCAGGTATTTCCCAGCAACTTGCCTGCACTGCACACTTGCCTCCCTCTCTTTTCCAGGTAAATGAGGACTGTATAGCTCTGCTTCATTCTGGGGACATTTGTGGGGTGAGCGTGAGGACCCTGGTTATCAACTCACCTCTAGGCAAGGACTGTATTTAAGGTCAAGCCCTTGCCCATGGTCCCTGCCCAAGACCAGGACAGCGAGTGCACACACTCAGGACACAAAAACAAGAGATGCTCAGGATATTTTGACCTGTTTGCTGATATGAACTATTTGCAGATCTGTGGAACAAAGAGTTGTCCTATGCTTTGTCTCCCTAATGGTCCCCTTCAATTATCTGCACTGGATACTGTGACATCTCAGCTTCTTTGATGGCCTGAAGGTATATACCTGTAGGGCTGCAGTGCTACTGAGCTGCTACTCCTCTGCCACAGCCATGGAATCCTGCTTTTGTTGGACTGCTGTGTGATAAAGGCTTCATTCACCCTGTAGTGCTGTTGTTCCTTTCCAAGTGGCTCTTATGTTTCCTCTCCCTGAGTGCACTGCTGCAAGACCTATATAAAAGATAAAAGAGAACTAATTCATTGTTTGCTAACAACTCCCACTCATGAGGCGGCTGAACACCTGGTCTCCAATGCTCTTTCATCACTGTGGGCCTGGCTTGGCCCTCTCTGGAACCAGCAGGACTTTACCTTGATGTGAATTAAGCCTGAGATGCTGTGGCTGTTATCAGTAAGTAAAAGAAAGACAAGCCTTGTGTTCAGAAGTATTGTATAGACAATTGACTGTCTATACAATATTGTCATATATAGGGCTCTGGGTTGCCCTCCCAGAAACGATGCTGTGAATTAGCAYACTCTTTTCCTGCTGGGTAATTGTCTCTGCTGTAGAAGAGTCACAATGTGGTTCATAAGCAAGCAATTGCATGTGATATTTTATGAAACTGTAGTAAATTTATCATCACAATCTTCWGAAAGGAGTATACGGCAGGCAGTGACAAAGGCCAAGGAATTGACGGATCTAATTCTGCAGCCTGAACTGCTTGGCACAACTTCAACTGGAACTGAGGGTTTTGGTATCAGCTCCCTCTCCTGACGGTGTRACCAGCTGTAAAGTTTCTATGGCAAGCTATCAATCCCTATTTATTCAGATGCCTGGCTGGTTCCTTGAGCAGAGATCTCCTGAGTTCCCAGGTTAGCTTCCCAAGCTTCTTAACATCCAGAAGTTCCTGACTAAGGGCCTTTGGGCATATAATAGTGGATCTGTTGCTTCTCTGACACTGGAGAGCCACTATGCTAGTAATGGTATATGGAACAATTTGAGACTGGTCCCTGGCAGTCTTGTCTGAAATTGTTTTGAGTAAAGTTGACCAAGATTTGGGAAGGACAACTAGGTGCTTTTTAAGGTCCCTTCCAGTCCAAACCTTTCTAAGATTCTGTGATTTCCATGCAGTTTTCAACTATTTCATCAGACTTAAGTCTACTTTATTGATTACAAAGCAGGAATGTCCATTGGTTTGACTGAACTGGCCTGTTTCATAAACAGCCTGAGGTTTTGGAAGGGCCTCTATCTTTTAAGGACCATTCTGTGTTTTATAGCTTCTCCTCCTGGGCTGCATCCTCCAGCCGCTGTTACTAAACCTGCGGCAGTTCTCATGCAGCACCTGCAGAGACAACCCAGTGACTCTCGGACAAGGAACCTGGTAAGGTTTTGCTCTCAGCTTTTCTCTGCTGATGTGATTTTCTTTTTCTTTTTCTTTTTCTTTTTCTTTTTCTTTTTCTTTTTCTTTTTCTTTTTCTTTTTCTTTTTCTTTTTCTTTTTCTTTTTCTTTTTC